>CAJNSZ010000512.1:47505-78983 GCA_905329745.1 Rotaria sp. Silwood2
GTGGGTGTGGGTGTGGGTGTGCAGGTGTGGGTGTGGGGTGTGGGTGTGGGTGTGGGTGTGGGTGTGGGTGTGGGTGTGGGTGTGGGTGTGGGTGTGGGTGTGGGTGTGGGTGTGGGTGTGCAGGTGTGGGTGTGGGTGTGGGTGTGCAGGTGTGGGTGTGGGTGTGGGGTGTGGGTGTTGTGGATACATGAATCGTAGCCAAAATTCACCCACCCGCACACCCACCCGCACACCCACGCCCACACCCACACCCACACCCGCACTCGCACCCACACCCACACTTACACCCGCACTCACCACACCCACACCCAATACTACCTCATACTCCTAATTAAATCATTTTATGGTATCATGTGGCTAGGATGGCCCATAAATTCGACAATGAAATCATGTTCCATTTTAAGCACTTTTTACAGCTAATATTTTGGTATAAATGTATTCTGGCTGAGATGCATTCGAATAAGTCTAGGAGAACCATATCCAGTTCTGACAATTGAAATCAACTTCTTTCAGTTCATTACTATTGCCTCGTAGAATAATACTTGTGTTAACAAATGCCTTTATCAGCTAACGCTAGTATGAGTGGTCGCTGTTTCATATTCTGAATAAGTTTTTGTTGAAAGACACATTGTTTTCATATTAAAAATCTCAGAGTATTTCAAGATATTGTTGTAACTGCCGCGATATACAAATCAGAATTTTACGATACATACATTTGTAAGATTTCACTTAATCAAAACGTTAGCGCGAAATAGCAATTTTATATGCAGATATTACTATCATTTGAAGATGAGCATACTTTGAAAGTCAATTATAACATTATTGTGGCAGAGGCAATTTGGTACTTTTGATATTCTCAAAGTTTGCCCGGGTAACGTAGAATAGTATATTGTTGCTTTAAACTCTTCAGTCGAGGGTTAAGCGAGTCGCAGCGACGAGCGTTACTTGTCAATAGCATCTTTTATTAAAATATTTTTCATAGACCGACGTAGTTTGGCGGCTTTTCCTAACCCGGTTCGTTGTTGGCTTCGTTTTGGCATTGGAAAACCGCTGAATGAATGAGTTCAACGAGATATATCATAATTACTACAGATGGAAAAAATCAACTTCGAATCAATATTCTTGAAATTCTAATTTAAGTTTAAAAGGACGAAGTAAAAAGCGTTTCTAAACGTGCAGATATGTCGAAAATGATATAGATCGATTGCAACAAATGAAAAATAACGGCATATGTGTATGAACGAAATTTGAATGAACAGTTTGATCTCTATGCAAAGCAAAATTGTCTATTGGATGAAAATTTTGAAAAATAGAAGATTTTTTGAATAAAGTAAAGTAAAACGAAAAAGTCTATACATCGATTTGTTGGCTCTGCAGAGCTGGTTTGAATGATGTACGGAACTTGCCGTTATATCTTGTTAAGCAAAACTAGATACATAAAGAAAGTATATTAGCGACATCTATGTATAGTAATTCATACATAGGAAAAAATTAATCACATTATATATGAGTGAGATCAAAAGTAACGAATTATAGTCAGTTTTTTATGCTGATTAATAAAACAATACTCATAAATTTGTGAAGATGAAGAAAACAGAGAACGAAACATCGTTTGAGAAAAGTAAGCAATTTGTGGATAGCGTGAAGCGTTCAAAGTATTTTGATTATTTTGCTGAAATAAATCACGAAAAAAAATTTTAAACACATTTTCCTATACAATCTGATGAGCTCTATCCAACCATAAACAAATCCTGGAAAAAACAATTTTACTCAAATTTTGAATTTTCGCCAATTTTGTTTTATTTGTTTGATTGCTAGACATTTTGTTCACACAACTCTATATTATGTTAACTATTTCTCGATTGTCTAAAAAACCTTCGTGTTTTCTGTATCGTTATTTGAGTTCTCTTGTGGTTTGATTGTTCAATTTTATTTGTTCTTGAGAAGTACGCACAGCCATTTCTCCGCCACCTTCTGTGTAATCCGTACAAATGTTAATGGTAAGGTTGGCTGCGACTTTAATACTTCTGTGTGAAGTACATGTTCTTAATTGAGACCGATACTGAAAGTAATACTAAACTCTTCGCGAGTAAGAGAAAGCAAAAAAACTTTCGGTAGTACTCAGAATTACATACTCTTTCGTACGAAGTATAGGAAATGTATTAAACTACTTAATGAAACCATGCAAGATTTAATAAGAAAAGTGCAACACCTTCAGATAATTTACGAAACTATCAATCGTTTCGAATAAAATGTACCAAACCTTAAAGTCGAGTAGAAAGTGTCGAAACGATAAGCACAAATAATGCAAAACCTTCGGATCGTTAACGATACCATCAATCGTTTGGTTTAAAATATACCAAATCTTCCAGCAGATTAGAAAGTGTCGAAAAGTTCTGCACAAATAATACAAAACCTTTGTAACTTGCACGAAACTATCAGTCGTTTCGTAAATAAAAAATATACCAAACCTTTCCACAGTTTACGAAACCGTCAACGGTTTCGTCGGCATAGTACGAAACCTTCTGCAGTGTTATGAAACTATCAAAGGATTCGTACATGACGTACGATACCACAAACCACTTTGCGGAACTTACAAAAGGTTCCGCCGCAAAATTGCGAAACTCTATGAAATATACTGAACTTAAGATAGTTCTGAAAAAAAGCCACGAAACGATTTGTGCTCCACGAAAGCTAAAATCGTTCGATGTAGAAATGCAGAATTTTCCAGGTTCGGTAGAAAACCGATTTTTTTTAGATTGTATACTTGTAGCTGTTTTCACAGAAATCTAATCAGCCAGGTAAAAGATATGTAAACTCAGTACAAGTGGTTTATTTCTTCCACCATCACAGCTGTCGAAATCGGTCTTATGCAGATTGCTAGACGATGTCATAACCTTATCACCTGATCTTCGAAAGGCTCAGAAAATACATAAGCTTCAAAGTATGTTAGTTCCTTGTATCTTTTATAGATTTGTGCCTCCCACTGCTCTCTATCAATTGGTGAAAATTTGCAGATCTCTAGCTATTTTTTTTTTTATTTTTCAAAAAACAGTGGAGCACACTATTTTTCTAAATGGATAGCAACCACATCAGTTACATAACGATTAGCTGGAAGAAATTCCAAAGTCCAGGGACAAATTCATCTTTAGTTTGCGAAATTATGTCGCTACAGATTCAAATAACTCAGATATGCGTTGCGGTTTCATTATATTAATGTTCTGATATTATCAGCAAAACACAACATCAAGTTGTTTTTAATGATCAGAAACATGTAGTTAGTTAAAGTTATAGTCAATTAAAAAGCTCAAAATTTCTATACAAGCGGATGCGGGTGTGAACATAAAATTACAATCCACGGTTACATCCACACCCAGTATAAGTTAGGTATTGTCACATTGTTGCAAAACAATGTCTACAGTATCAGCACCGTAATTTGCCACCGCTATATCGATCCAACTGTCTTTATTGAAAACACCGATAGCCAACGAATATGGAGAAGAATGATAACCCAGTAAATATGACCTCGGATTTTCAAAAGTTCCATTACAATCTCCAAATAATACATGTATATTTTGAGAACTAGAACTGACGACGGTGACGTCAAGACAATTATCATTGTTGAAGTCAGCCACAGCTATCGAGGATGGGGCGGAAGAATTGTCAATTGAATATGCCGTTAGAGAAGAGAACGTTCCATTTCCGCACCCGAGAATTATACCGACATTATTTCTACCAGCATTGACAACGACGATGTCTGATAGGCCGTCATTATTGAAATCACCAACGGCGACTGAGCATGGTTGGGAATCATTTCCAGTTGTGTATGTCGTTTGTGGCATAAAAGCTCCATTACCATACCCAAATAGTATACCAATATTATCGTTGCCATAGTTGGCAACAATAATATCTAGGTGGTAATCATTGTTGAAATCCGCAATAGCCATAGATTGTGAACGAGAATCATTGCCAGTTGAATATGTTGTCATGGTTAGAAAAGGTTGACTACTATCTCGAAGAAGTACCATAACACTACCATCCAAATAATTGGTCACCACAATATCCGATCGATTGTCGTTGTTGAAATCCCCAATTGCAATTGCATCTGATTGAGAACCACTTCCAGTTGAAAATAATATTGGATCAGTAAAACTTCCGTCACCATATCCAAAGAAGATCCCCACATTATTAGCGCCATAATTAACAACAGCAATATCCAGTCTATTGTCATTGTTCAGATCACTGGCCGTAAGCATCATCGGAAGGGAACCATTTTCTGTTGAATATGTCGTTTGGGGTGTAAAAGTGCCATTGCCATATCCAATAAATATGCCTATATTGCTACTAAGATAGTTGACCACAGCGATATCGAGTAGACTGTCGTTGTTAAAATCACCTACAGTAACTGATTGAGGAAAAGAATCAGCGCCAGTAGAAAATGTCATTTGTACTGCAAAAGTTCCGTTGTCATATCCAAGAAATATACCTATGTTGTCAGTCTTGGTATTGGCAACAGCAATATCAACCAGATGGTCATTGTTAAAGTCACCTACAGTGATTGAATGAGGACTAGATTTTGTCCCAGTTCCCAATGATATATGATATCGGAAAGTTCCATTCCCATAGCCGAGAAGTATGGCTACATTACTAGTAGCGGAATTAACGACAGCGATATCGAGTAGACTGTCTTTATTAAAGTCAGTTACAGCGATCGAACGAGGATTAGAACCACCTCCAATTGAAAATATCGTTTGTGCTGTAAAAGTTCCATTGCCATATCCAAGAAATATGCCCACATTGTTCGTACCGGTATTACCAACAACAATATCGAGCAGACTGTCTTTATTAAAGTCACTGACAGCTACCGTGTAAGGAGCAGAACGACTTCCAGTTGAAAGTGTCCTTTGTGCTGTAAACATTCCATTACCCATACCGAGAAATATGCCGATATTACTACTGCCATAATTGGCGACGACAACATTCAAGAAGCTGTCATTGTTGAAATCCCCGACGGCGACCGATTGCGGATAGGAAAGTACACCAGTTGCAGATACGTTTTGATTTCTAAATGTTGCATAGTCGAAAGAGAGAAAAACTCCAACAGTGCCAGTGCCCTGATTCAAGATGGTAAGATCCTGTCGACTATCGTTATTAAAGTCACCAACGGCAGCAAGGTATGGATGGGAACCTTGTCCAGTAGGATATATTTCTGGATTTGTGAAAGTTCCATTACCACATCCAAAAATCACAGTTACACTGTCCTTCATATTATTGGCGATGGCGATATCGACTTGATTGTCATTATTGAAATCTCCTAAAGTAGCATATTGAGTACGTGAACCGACCTCTGTAGGATATGTGGTTTCGTTGGCGAAAGTTCCGTCCCCATATCCTAAACGAATACCAACATTATCATGTGCTGAATTGACAATCACGAGATCAAGTACAGTATCATTGTTGAAATCACTAACTAAAACAGAGTATGGACGGGAACCAGTACCAGTTGAATAGCTTGATTTCGTAGCTGCATACATGTTATCATGCCCTAGAAGCACACCAACATTATCTCCAAGAACATTAGAGACGACAATATCTAGCCAAATATCGCAGTTAAAGTTACCAGCCACAATCGACGTTGGAGAAGAACCAACACCTGTTGAATAGGTCATTAACATTCCAAAAGTTCCGTCGCCATATCCAAAAAGAAGACCTATGTTATTACTGCCATAATTCGTCACGACAATATCAATTACATTATCATTATTGAAATCTCCAAACGTTAGTGATATTGGGTTAGAACCATACCCGACGGAATATGTCATCACATTCTCAAAGCTTCCGTTGGCGCATCCAAAGAGTATGCCTACATTGTCATCCACAAGGTTGGTGACAGCAATATCGAGCATACTGTCGTTGTTTAAGTCACTTACGCTGACCGACGATGGACCAGAGTTTCCCCCAGTTGCAAATGACATCTGATTTCTAAACGTTCCATTACCATCTCCAAGAAGTATGCCTACATTATTAGTACCGAGATTAGCGACAGTGATATCGAGTAGACTGTCGTTGTTAAAGTCACCAAGAGCTATCGAAACAGGTAAAGAACCATTCCCAGTAGAAAATGTTGTTTGTGCTGTAAAAGTCCCATTGCTGTATCCGAGAAGTATGCCTATATTGTCAGTACCATAATTGGCGACAGCGATATCGAGCAAACTGTCGCTGTTAAAGTCATTCAGAGCGATGGAGTGAGGAGAAGAACGAGGACCAGTCGAATATATCGCACGCCTTCCAAAAGATCCATTACCATATCCAAAAAGGATGGCTACATTATTAGTACCGGAATTGGCAACAGCGAGATCGAGCGCACTGTCATTGTTAAAATCACCTACAGCGATGAAGTATGGACGTGAACTACTTCCATCTGAAAAAGTATTTTGTGCCGTAAAAGTCCCATTGCCATAACCAAGAAATATACTCACACTAAACGATTTGGTATTAGCAACAGCAATATCCAGCAGACTATCATTGTTAAAGTCACCCAGAGCGACCCAGCGAGGTTGAGAATTATAACCAGTTGAATACGTTGTTTGATTTGCAAACATTTTAATGGCATATCTAAGAAATACTGCCACATTGTTAGTGCCATTATTGACCGTGGCAAAATCTAATTGATTGTCATGGTTGAAATCACCAGCCACGATAGAAACCGGATTCGAGCCAAAGCCAGTCGAATATATCTCGTCACTTGAAAACGTCCCATTGCCTAATCCACGAAGTACAACAATATGATCGTTATCAGGATTGGCTGCGGCCACATCAAGTATATTGTCTTTATTAAAATCCCTAATAACGATGGAAAAAGGACAAAATTCAGAGTCAACGAAAGATATTTTTATCCTTGCAAATGTTCCATCACCATAGCCAAGAAGAACACCTACAGTGGAAGTTCCATAATTGGCGACGACAATATCCAGTAGATTGTCGTCGTTCAAATCATCAATGACAACTGCGAATGGTCGCGAACGAGCTCCAGTTGAATATATCTTTTCGTGTGAGAACGATCCATTGCCATGTCCCAGAAACACAGCTACATTGCTAGTACCCGAGTTCGAGATAACCAGATCTAACTTATTGTCTCTGTTCAAATCAGCAACAACGACAGAATACGGGAGAGAGTCGTAACCAGTTGAATATTTCATTTGGATAAAAAAGGATGCGTTGCCATACCCAAGTAAGATGGCTATACTGCTAGTGTCGTAATTTGCAACGATTATATCAAGGAAGGTATCCTTGTTCAAATCAGCAACAGCAGCCGACACTGGTCGCGAAGAACCAAGCGAATGGAGATGTACATTTTCAAAAGTCCCATTGCCATATCCGATCAGTATACCGATACTATTGGTACCATGGTTGGTGGCGACAATATCTAGTTGATTATCATGGTTGAAATCACCCACCACCACTGAATATGGGTGAGATTCAGATCCGGTTGAATAAGTCTTTTGCGATTGAAATGTCCCATTTTCATGGCCGAGAAAGATGCCAACAGTGTCTGTACCAGAATTGGCTACAACAATATCTAGCTGGGTGTCATTGTTAAAGTCGCCAATGGCAGCTGACCGTGGATGAGAATTGTAGCCGGTTGAATATTCGAAAGTTGTTTTTAAAATACGCTCGCATTGCCTATCTGAATGAAGAGCAGGAAATGTTTTCTCGCATAGCTTATCGATCGGTGTCTCTAGCAGAGGTTCACATAAAAAACATACTTTTGAAGTTAGAACATTCATGAATCTGACATTATGTTTCAAACGAAAGAGACTCACGCGAAAAACTAACTTTAAACATTGATTATTGTTACTCAAATTTGAAAGCCACGAGTTGTTTCACAGATGGATGTATGATTCTGTTTTGAGATCTTGTGAATCATATTCTGATGTGATTAGGAACCTTCTTGCACTGAGTATGTTCATGGTTCAGTTCGAAAAAATGCAAGTGTTTATTAATCGGAATAATATTCACTGTACCCTGGAGATGTTATTTTCATTTTGCAAAAGATTTTAATTAGGGGTCTTATAAGAATAAGTTTGAAGTGCAATATTGTTTCAATGATAAATCCAGTTTTACAGAGAAATAGGTATGCATTTCTTTTAGTAACTTTTCGTTAATGATATTCCGAATATATATGCACCCTCTATGTGATACATCGTTTCATTATCACTAATCATTCTCTTGTCGTCTCTCTTTTCGATCATTCTTATTGCTTATCGGATCGTCTTATTTTTATATTGCTGATATATTTTCTCGGATTGCTCGCTCTTTCTCTTGCATGCAGTAAATGACGAGGAAAATGAGATGAAATAAAGTAACTACGTTAATATTCACAGCGTATTTGGGCCCAACTTTAACAAGAGTACTGTGTGGATGTGCTGTATAACGTTCTCTAGCAACTATTACGAAACAGAGACTCAAACCGAATCGAGTCGAGATTTTCTTATTAATTTTGGTCTCAGTTACTAAATTGTAGAAGAATAGTAAGACGAATTCTTTTATTGATATGAAGGTTGCTGAATTATCGGGTATTGTGAAATTATCTTCCTTTGTTTCAAATTGTTTAATATAATAGAATTTAAGAGTGACATTTCTTAAGTTGCTCGCAGGACCAAGTTCAGAGAGTATGTACTTTTATGGAAGATATTCTCTTGAATTAACTAAACAATTACAGTTCTATAGAGAACTCAACGAGATAGACTTTACAAAAAAAAATGCATCTGATTTTCATGAACAGTATTCTAACTATATTTCCCAGACTCCCTGTCAATTCTACTTCTAATATATCCACTGAAATAGTAGGAGATTATTTTCGAGCAGACATATACGAATATCATGCATGCAAACAAATGAGTAATTGAAAAGTACTAGTAAGAATGAAACTAGAGCTAAAATATTTTTGTTCCTATAAATTTTAGGAATATCTTACAAATAAAATAATGAGAGAGTATCATACTTTGTTGTTTTGGCACAGTGAAACAAACTATAATAGTGCCAATGGCCACTGCGACGCTTATAAAAGAAATAACTTCAAGAATCGAGCAAACTGTTGATTGAAGAAACCTTGTTTTAATAGATTAATATGATTATTAAGATAGAAAGCTAAAGAGAATAGACTCACGAGGATGTTGAATTTGCAGACCACCTGACCGGATCATCAGTATCATGAGTAATTCCTTTCTGGACGGAAGAATTCTGAATCAAGTCAGTGTATGTATTTGGCCTCATAGAATGATGTTATTTACGAAATGAGTTTTCAGTTGTTGCCATGTAGTATTAGATAGAAACTACTTTAATATATAACAGACAAGAAGTTCGAAAATACTAGAGCTTAAAACAAGAAAATGCAACTCATATTCGGTAATAATTCTTGTTCAAAGAATAACGATCGCTACACTTTATGGTTCATATTACTATCGAACAGATCATACTGTAGATCTACTGCTTGTTCATGCACTGAATCTCACCGAATCCAAGGAACTCCTTATAACTGTCATGACTTTCAACAATATGTGAGATCATTGTTCAAGAGAGTGAACCAATGTGCCACAAGTATTTTCCTTATGTAAATGAATCACTACTGCAACGTAGCCTACACTTCATGAGAGAGGCTCCCCGATCGATAAGTCGCTTTCAAGTCGGGACTGTATTCAAGCGATAGGGCCTAGTGAATAAGCAAACATCCTAAATTGATTTGTTCTGTTGAGCCTTTGTTACTGAGATATCAATTTTCAGTACATTTTTGCTTGCAGAAGTCCAGTTTCCAAGGAAAAGCATACCTCTGAATTTTGCTTCAAATCTGAGACTCTAGAGAGAACATGCATCAAAATGTCTAGTATCTTGATGTGAGGTGTGCTCGTAAATCAATCGTACAGCCATAATCTTACATATGTTCTCACCTAAAGAACCAGGAAATCGAAAATATCGAATGATGAAACTCATCCTATCGCTCCATTCTTTGACCAACACTGATACCGATGAAGAAATAGACTAACTTTTGTGAAAAAGTTCTGCTATGCTTAGATGTTCATATCTTAGGTTTCAATTGAATTCATCACGATTCGAATAGGCTCTTTTTGATGTTTCTACACCGTTAAAAAACTTGCATAGGACGTGCTTGAATTCGCTTCTGTATCAGTGTCCTTGGTAAAATCTAAGCATCGTAAAGATCATTGATTTTGACATGCTTTCCGATAAGACTACTTTGTTAAAAAGATTGAATATTAATAAAAATTGGTATCTAAGAAGAATAAATAAACATTAAGAAAATATCTCAAACGGAAATAAAAACAACCAAAAAAAATGCGGATAATAAAGGCATCTTTTTCAAAATCAGACACTATGGACAAGAATTCCTCGTATTTGCTGCTAGAAGAAAAAAAATATATCGTAAACTTCTGCCTAAAATAAAAATTCAGTTTGCTTTTAAGAAACATCTCAATCTCAAGGGCAAAGATCAATCCAAAACTAAAAAGAAGTTAGTCTACTCAAGTCCATAATTAAACTGTAAAACAGTGTATATTGGTGAAATGAGTAGGATGAAAAAAAAACTGATGTGAATGAGCATCGAGCAAAAGTAAAATTATTACCATCAGACTCAAAACTCGTTGAACACATTGAAAAATATAAGAGTGATGTCCTAATACTGTTACACCCGGTAACGACTCCTCTAATTTTCCCTCAAATAGTATCCATCAACGAAGTGCTAACAAATTATTCTTCTGGTGGGCTACCCTCATAGGATATCGTGTCCCATATAACTATATCCGAAAAGTTGAGGTATTCGGCTTCTCGTACAATACACATTGCTTGAAGGGTAATACAGTGGCGGGCTATCAGCATGGCAAGATGTGGCAGTTGCCACACCAAAAATCTTTGAAGTAACTGATAATTAGACAAAAACTCGATGAGCAAAACGATTTTTCCAGCGTTTGCCACACCAAAATTATTATTGCCGCACCAAATATTTTGGTGCTGCCCCGCCACTGGGGTAATACACCAAAACAACTCAAATTCCTCAACTGGAATTGCAGTTTTTTCCTCCGTGGGGCCTATTCACGTTTGAGAAGGAGTAATGCGTAGTATCTAAATGTGAATGCACACGGATTGGATACTCATGGGTATTTTGACGTTAAACTCCCGATACCCAGTGAATGGGTATTATGACATCTATGGCTCATTCATACTCACCAACTCTTCATATTTTGAATAATTATACACTTATCAGTTTATTATTAACATGATTAACTAATTCATTATCTTACTTAATTATGAATATAAATTAACGATTCATTGTCTTATTCTAATATAAACAGAACTTAATCAACTACCTTCGTGAATGGAAACGCTAATTACTAATTCATATTCTTATTATATGGTAAACGTAAATAACTAATTAAAGTTCTTCTTGAATCGCAAACATAAATAATTTACTAATGTTCCTTGTCTTTTCTCCAAGGCTATCTCCTTTATCATTTTTGTCTTGTCATGTATAGATTAAATGTAATCTTTCATATAATCATTCCAGATGATGTGTCCAGAAAGGAACGTGAAAGCTTGAACATTATAATAATTTCAGTTTGAAATAAAAAGGAAAACATACTATTTGTAGCAGTTCTAAATTGAATTTTTTCTTATTTACTTGCTACTTCTCCCTCTTCTCGATCTATACTATTGTGCGTTTAACAGTTACTTGAATCAAGATTATGGAATTCAACAGCTGACCATTCTTAATCGAAACTTTCTTAAAATTACTGTCTGGTCATTCAAACGCCTTATATCTATGCGCTCTCATTTTTTGTTATTTGTAGTTACTCTTAACTGTCAACTTTTATGTTATTGCTTCTCTAATAATGTTAAAAGTCAAATATACGTACTTGTTGAGTGGTACAGAAATGTACAAATGTTGTTTTGTTCTCTCTGAATCGATTTTACCGCATTTATCACCGACGAAATTACTTTTTTTTTCAATTTAGCTGTGCTCTAGTGAATTGGCGAAGCATGACATTTTTATTAGACAGGTACCTATTTTGAATCGGCACACTGATGACTGCTTATATTGCATTTCTACAACGTTCGTCCTTCATTTCTACCTTTCTGTGCGTTTCGTGTTGTTACGATGAGAAAACGCGCTATCATGTTTTTAATTTTATTCGAAAAGAGAAATATGTTTAGAGCGTTAATATATAAATAATAATAAGTTGACTATATTTATTTTGTTCAATAAAAACTATATTTCGAAAATATATTTCTGAAGTATAGGAGCATTAAGTTATTGGTAAAATTCCAACAGTTAATACATGTAAATAAATTGCACTTTATTTGTTTTATTGTGCATATGTTCAAGCTATATTTCTTTTATCTCGCAGACATTGAGTGATGGGTGAATTTTTTTAAAAATATATTTATAAGATTACAGGGTTGATGAAGGCGGCTTCTACAAATATAAGTGAAACGTGCTACGTGCGTGGCGTATAATTATGATCTCAGACCATAAAGAATGATGGTAAGCACTAATGAAATCTAAAGTTAAATTTATTTTATGAATAATAGAATCGATGGCAGACCATGCATTATCATTCTTTCTAAATTTTGAATCAGATTCTTTTTTGATAACTCAATAATAGAAAAAAGAAAACAATGAAAATTTTTATTTAGCATGTTTAATTGATTTACTATGAAAACGTCGAAAGAAAAAACGTCGAAAAAATGACTCAAAAAAAAATCGAATGAAAAAAAATGTCGAATCAATGAAAATGTTGTTATATGAAAAATATAAAATATTTATTTTATTTCATTGAAAAAAGAACAATACGTTCATTGATAACGATAAATAGCTATAAAAAATGAATCATTCGATAGGTCCAGATAGGGATGTGCAGTTTCACTTTACTGATAACTGAAATCACCGAGATACTGAGCGCTGAGCACTGAGTACTGGATACACTGCACCGACAACACTGTCACTGGCATTCAACTGACACCGACCATCACTGATGTGCTGCAGTTGCACTGCAGTTGCGTATTTGCACATTCTTGATGAATAAGTACATCAGTGATGTTCGGTATCAGTTGAGTTCCAGTGCCAGTGTTGCCAGTGCAGTGTAGTCAGTAATTAGTGTTCAGTGTGTCGGTGACTTCAATGTCAGTATTTCAGTATTTGCACTGAAACTACACATCCCTAGGTTCAGATGTACGTGATTGATATAAAGTTCATGTTTTTTTCGCGATGAGCAATGATAAGTTACCCAACAATTGCTCAGCATCGACGTCGTTGTTGTTGTAACATGTCATACGAGTATCGACACGTTTTTGAATACCATTAGTAAAATTTGAACTTGGCCAACGTTTAGCACCTGTACTGAACCCATTCATCAGATGCATTGCTAGTGAAGAAAGCCGATTTCAACAGTTATACGTGCACATCAGTACATCTGCTAAACTGCGACCAAGTTCAAGTTCTACTAATGATATTTAAAAACGTATGGAGACTCTTATGTCACGTTACAGCAACAACGACATCGATTTTGCGCAATTGTTGGATAACTTATCATTACTCATCGCGAAAAAAGCATAAAATTTATATTAATCGTGTACATCTTGACCAATCGAATGACTCACTTTCTTTAGCTACGTATTTGTCGTTATCAATGAACGCATTGTTCCTTTTTTTCAATGAAATAAAATAAATATTTTATATTTTTCATCTAACAACATTTTCACTGATTCGACATTTTTTTTCATTCGATCTTTTTTTCTTTCGATATTTTTCCCTTTGACATTTTTTCTTTCGACATTTTCAATACATACCGTTTAATTTGACTTTATTCTATAAAAAATTGCCTAAATCAATTAGATCACCTTGTTTACAAAACTCTATATCTTCTATAATTCTTTTCTAAAGAGAATTATCTAAGATTTATTTGTATTTTTCAAACTTAACTGAATTCCGACATCAATTCTGACATATATGCATTGATATTCCCTTAGACGAGCATATTACACTTGAATCTCGAAAGTTGTTTCTCATAAATAAAGGAAACAATAGCCATTCAATGTCATGTAGAAGAAATGCTAGTAGGATGTTGCTTTTACTTAAACCGAATTGTATTCGACAACGAATCGTTTTATCGACTTTAAGAGAAGTTTTCCGCTCAAAAGAATCAATCGATGCGATTTCAATTTGTAATTCGGATGTCGGGTATGGAACGTTCATCAGCCACACTCACATCCAGAAAAGATCAAGCAATAATTAATGAATTACTGATTATTTAAGCAAGTAGAAAATGTTTTAGATTTCTCTATCGTTTCATTCAATAATAAAAATATTTTCTATTGTACGAAACTATTGGTATAACTCTCTATGAAGTAACTTAGAGCATAGCATGTGCTATGTTGGTATTTGATTAAATAAAATCGCATTACTCCATCAAAAACAAAGCTTGTGAAAAGGTCACAAGTACAGCTGAATAATTTTCTTATTTCTATATAATATTTCTACTAGGGTATGGGTGTGGGTATGGATGTGGGGTGTGGGGTGTGGGTTGTGGGTGTGGGAGGGTTGTGGATTTTTTTATGTTCACTGCACACACCCGCACCTACACGCACACGCACATCCACACCCACACACCCACACCCGCACCCCACACCCACACCCACCGCATTAATTCATTTCTTTTTTCAATAATTTGTTTTGCGATAGTTGCATCATTAGCTGTTCTTTGAAATGGACCCATTGTATCAGCACGTATCCGTTAGGTAGAACAAGTGACATGAACTTAACGAGGTGACGACATTTTTGGCCGGAATAAGTGGACGATTTAGATAATGATCACTGCTTTTTCCTATGTAAATATAGGTATCTGAAAAAGGTGAACAGAATTTTCCATTAGTANGAAGTATTAGTCAGATTTTCATCAAGAATACTTATTGATAACGGATCGTCAATTTTCGCTTTAATTCTTCGTTCTTGATCATGTCCAATTTGAGAAGCGAGTTCATCATATTGACTTACTAAACATTTTATCTAATACCGAAAATAGATGAGTCCTGTTTAATTATTAAATAATCATCACTCAACTTGGATTATTTTCTGCTTGAATATTTTCATCGCTGAAGTATTTAGTAGAAAATTGTGCATTTATTGAACAAACCCGATCTATTTTCAAAATTTTTTCGATCTTCAGTAAATTCTTCTTTGTAGAAAATCCAAATTTTCGAAAAGCTATTAGCGCAATTCCTGTGGGATGCAAATGTGAAACGAGCTGAAGCTATTATTGTTAATCACATGAAAATTGATTTTTTCCAATCGAATTTAGGGCACATTTTTTCGTGATTGTTAACTTTATAGTCTAGCAATGCAATAAGGAAGTAGTTTACATATTGTAATGGTGGAAACTACAAGTAGAGTCCTTCAAATGGACCTGGGTCCGGGTACAAAAAAACTTATAGACCGCACAATTAACTTATTTTATTAAGAACTTCGTTCATGCAAATCGAAAGTCAATTTTACGCGTGACTACAGTTGTGTATTGAAAGTTTCAATATCTCAAGAGCAAACAGTCGGTAAAACTAAACCATTCTATTGCTTATAGAGTTGAATATATCCTACTTCGAAAAAGGATGTGATATTTGGAGGCTTTCCGTCATCAGTCCCCGCACCATTCTCCATAGAAATTTTTTACAGACCTATTTTACTTATCAGGATGAATTGAGCCGACCTGGCCCAAAATCCTGGCTCCACCACTAACATATTCTAATAAGACGGTACTGATATATGATTTATTTGTGGGGAATTGTGAATTTCTATCCTATATACTTCAACATTCGATTTTCTCAAAATATTCAAATTTTAATAAATCTATTATAGAAGATTTAACTTTGAAGGTCTTGTCTCTCAAAAAAGTTTTCAAATTATTAGAAAGTTTCATCATTGTGTTTGTATCCGAACAAAATCAAATGTTTTTATATAGATTATATTCAAGTGGAAATATACTTATAAGAAAGTGATATAGAACTAATGATGATTGTCTGAATTAATTTGATTTTTCGGGAGAACATTTTCTGAGACTTCTTTTATTATTTTTCTTTCCTCAATAGAGAAATCTTCATAAAGAAAAATGTAAAATTAAATATCACCTTTTTATATTGATTAGCCCATGCTTGGTGTTTGCTTTTGTCGACACAAAAAACATAGATGGAAGTTATTTGTGGTAATTGATGAATTCGAGGAATAAATCTTTTTCCTAATTGACCATTAATAATAAATATGATTCTATCATCATTCGTTAATGATCGAATATAATTTTCACATTGTTCTTCATCGGAAAATATTTTTAAATAATGAATTGATGATTGAAGTTCCGCTTGAGTATGTTGTTTCTTTTGACTATTTGCAGTTGAATTATCAAGCCAAATAAGAAAATATGTTTCTAAATTTTCTTCTATAGTATTCATTGAATTTGCTTTTTCATTTGCATAAAAGTATCAATATGAAAAGAAAAACAAAATTTTTCCTTTGTTTTCTTTTCTCTTTTTACCGTATGGCTTTATTATAAGGTATTCTTTTTTATTCAATACATTATCGAACACAATGATCGACAATAGAATTATAAAATCCATAGAAACAAAACGCAGAACAATGACGAGAGAAAAAAAAGTTCAAGACATCATTTAATAGAACAAACGAGAATCAATATGTGAATATATATTTAGAAATCTTTCTTATGTTTTTCTGTTTACAAATTTTTCTTATAAAAAAAAATCATTGGTTGCAATAAAGAGATAATAAAGAAACTAGTATTTAGACATGAGCCAAACCCAAACCGAATCGAATCAAACTGAAACTTCAAAGTTCGATTTCGAACGAGCTCAATCTTGTAAAACTTAGTATTGAAACTCGAAATTGAGTTCGGATTTGGTACATGTCTACTTATATTAAAAAAATAATTATCTTAATTTATTTCAATCCTTAGAAAATTTTGATTAAGTGCATGGAATCCAAGAGGGAAACGGCTGATTGTGATGATTTAATTGACTTTCGAATCGATAAAATCATCGAGGTCATTCAAATTACCAAAGTCAAATAAATCATGAAAATCATGTGAAAGTCATTTTATATCTCAACAGACGAAAGTCGTTGTAACCGAGGAGTTAACTAAATATTGCCAAAGCAAGTACATATTGGGGGGGAGGGGGAGAGGGTCTGATTTTTACTCAAGAAAAGTAATTAACTTTGGAAAATACAATTTAATCCAGCTATATTTTGAAAATAAGATTAGGTTTGATTACCCACGATTCAAATCTTTCTGTTTCCAACTTTATGACTATAATCACTTAGCTTATAAAGTTTATATCACGAAGAAATCATGGAGTATAGATAACTAAATGACACTTACTTTTGCACTAAACTATCCCGAAAAGTAAAACGAGAGTCGAAATTGTCATCCATAACTAGCAAACTTTTTTCAATATTGAATAAAGCTTGTCAATGCGGAGATTTGTCACGGTAAATCAGATGAAAATCTATTTGGATTCTATTATTGAAATATATTGAAACCTGATTTTTCAGTCTACAAAAAATATGTCATGTCAATTTAATCTTCTTCTAATTAATTTTATTGGAAAAAAATGACTCAATACATGTTCACCGATTTGAAAAAAATCAATTTCAATATATTGCACAGGAGCGAATCTACTTTAATAGATTGAATGTGAAACCAAGTGAAGTCTATTAGATTATAAATCTCTCACTTACATTTTAAAGAAAAAATCAATTTAAATCTACGGCGGAAGGACCAGAATAAAACTATAGCGGCCGTCTCGGTTCTAATTTGAAGCAGAAAAGCATGCATCTTCTCTTTATATATAATATAGAATAGTCTCATTTCAAGAGGAAACTCAATTCCGGAGAAGACTGAGTCATCTCCAAACACCCTATGATTCCGCCATTATTAATCAGGTTTTAATCAATTATTTTAATTAATCCGAACGAAACAGATTCCATTGGATTATTCTTCAAATCGAGTTCAGAGGTTTTCCAGCGAAAAATCAAGTGTAATTAATTATATTATTAAATTTAAAGTAAAAGCAACACATTCAATCAATTTTTGTGATCATTGTCGGACAAATCTGCTCTAATCTGATTAATGGACCATGTCGTTTACATGAGATTGACTGGCCTAAATAGGGTGTGAGTGTGACGAGAGAGAATTTCAACACCCACATCCCTCAGTCTAAAAAAGGTTACACTTTTGGCCACAATTGAAAAGTTAGTCTTTGTTTTCGATGCCATCGATAATATGTATCATTTTTCCCGATGTTTACTTGAGTTTCTCTAGTTATTATGAACTTTGGATCACGCAGATCTTTGATTATTCTTTTTAGTCATTTGCTGAACATTTCTTTACCATGAAGGAATCATCAGTACCTTTATTCACAGTAAGTAGTTCGTGGCACTGTGAAAGCTTAAACAATCGTGACAATGAATGATTTAGACAATTTTATATTTCATTTTGACAGCGCAATCGATGACTCGCTTGGGTGTGGGTGTTGTTGTTCTCAGCATATGCCCACACCACACAATCTCTTGTTGATACATAGATGTTCTCGTTCGAAGCGGGTCCAGCACTACAAAATGACCAACTTTTCCCATGGATCGCAGATCGAGGTGAAATTTTCATGATAAACTCTCAGCATGAGTTGATATAGGATAATGTAAATAGCTCACAGATTGAGTTTATGACTGGCAAACTCAAATGTCCAGACTGATACGTCAACAAAGAATACTCGGATTACTCGCGGAATGACTTTGAGTTCATTTTATTTAGCAGGAGTGATTTAGTACGACATAACGATGATTGCCACGACACGAGCAGTTCAGTGTTGCTGTACATTTTCTTTGAGCAACAATGAACCATTTCAATTATTCACGACAACTAATGTATCAACCACAACAGGTCATTCCAGAGCTCATCAATTAAGAACTTTCATTTCTATTTTTACTTCCACATGCATCTTTTCACTGTTATTCTATTTTTCGCATATTTTATATGAATAAAATCATTTTTAATCAAACTCTGTATTCTAATAGTTGACAAGATCAGTAGTCAAGTTGTCTTAGTTTCACACTATTGTTACCGTTTTGACAATAGCAATTACACTAAAAGCCCTCAAATAGCAATGAAAGAACAAAAAATTCCATCTATGAAACACTAAACGAATAAGAATAAAATCGAAGAAACAATATGATAATTGAGTCAACAAGTACTTTTCATTGACTAATTTAATAATAACAAATTCAAGGTTATCATCTTTTCTATAATGATAGTTTATTTAAATTCATTCGATTTCAAGACAAAACGTCATCGAAATGCGGTATAATGGAAGAACTATTGCGCCAAAATTTGTACCGACTGAGTCTTCTCGGGTATTAACTCTTCCTTTCTTTTTAGTTGATTTTTGTCTTATTTTCAAAACTCTTATGGGTGACATGTATAATTCAGAATCAGACTTTCGAAGACTTCATTCGGAATTACCACTTGCTTACTGTCTCGAACAAACTTTGAAATATTTTATACCGAAGAAAATCTATTGAGTTAATAATTAAAAAAATATTGTATTAGAAAATATTTCAACAAAATAAAACGAAGGAACAGTAGTCACGATTGTGAGAAGAGTTCTACGTCTACGTAGTAATAAATACTTCTTATTCAAATCAGTAAAGATACAAATGATTCGAATGATATTCGAATAGAAATGTCAATGTCAATTAGAGATTCAATTATTTATACAACTTTTTAGAGCTAAGATAATAAAAAGCTGATAATTATTTCAGTCGGTACATGTTCAATCGTAAGCTTAAACTTTATAATATGAAATTATCACTGCAATTTTGTCAAGCCTTGGGTGAACAGTTTCACATAGTCTTTTGCCTTCCGTATTGCCATCAACGAGAAAGCTGTGAAAGGAAGTTCATCTAGGCACAATATTGTCAACTCGTTACCAGTATTTTTATCGGACATCGTGCTGTGGTTGTTTTTCAAACATTTTATTGACGTTCTGACTGTTTGAATAAAAATGACTTTACAGACATCGGACTCGTTAAATAGAAAAGGAAATGACAATCATTCGATTGTTTGCATACAAACTGCAACTTGTTCACGGAGAAGAACGATATTTGACTAGTCGGCTCGTTTTCTTCAAACTTCACAAGGTTTTTCTAGTAAAAAGTATTTTCTTCGCCCAACCAAGTACAAGTTCGGAGGAAAAAAATCGCAGAAAAAAGTTTTAGACCGTTTCGCATCATTATAAGTTTCATTGAAAGACTCAAAAAGTTAGTTTTAATGCACAGAATGAAGTTTTTTTTCACGACGAATTTGTCGAAACAACCACGACAAGAAAACACAGAACATGAGAAATTATCCATGTTTTCACCGATTCAAGTAAAACGGATCATTGATGGAACTCATTAGTACCCAAGCTTACATAAAGAGATGTAGGAAAAAACTCACTGCAAAGGAATCCGTTCGTTTGTTATTTTTTCTAAGAAATAATTCCTCACTGCTCTTTATTCTAGGTCACTTTTAATGAGTAATACTGGCAAACAAAACTAGCTAGCAACAAAAAAACGACCGTTAGCTTGTTCTTGTCATTTTACAAATAGAGAGTCCGATGCGTCGCAAACTTTGAGAAAAAGACGAGAAATGCAATACTGTTTGCACTGCTTCCATAGAATCCTTCTCTTTTTCAATTAATTTATTGTAATTTTAGTGACTAGTTTGGAAAAAGATTTCTCAGCAATCAAAACGATGGAATACAAACGAGTGAAAGTGCAGCACGTAGACATGTTTTCTTGGAAAAAAATCATCGTTATTTTCTGTTACCAACTTGGAAACGTTTTCAACCAATCAATAAGACGAGATGTGAAAGAATGTAAGTAGAAAAGTAAAACGTTGTTGTTCTGGGAAAAACTTTCCTTTTTCTAATCATCATTTCAGAGAAAAGTTTTCCGCCAAGCAAAAAACGCAACGTGAACGAGTGAAAACGGAAACATATTATTATCTTTTTTGGAGAAGACCTCACTATTTTCTTTTGCTCAGTTCGGTGTCATTGTTCCCATTTTTACTCATTGCGAGTAAGTTTTAAATTTCTATATACGTGTTCTATTCTGTGAATCACTTGTGACAGTCAAAAGGATTTTCAAGACGACGTCGAACATAATACTCACTCTCGATATGAAACTTCTTCAGTGTGCTCAACTGATTGAAAAGATAACAAACCGAGCACTGAGAAAGACTTCTTGATCTCATTTATTCGTGCATCTAGGTATAAAATAGCAGTCTGGGTGGCCGACCTTTGATCAAATATAATACTTATAACGACATAACAAACAGAACACATCAACAATTAAAGGGAGTTTGCAACACGTTTAGATGTTTTAAGATGTCTTTAACGGTGCGGGTGTGAGATTTGGATCAACTGACATCACCACTCATAGCCGCTTCCTCACTTACGCCGACACCCTTCTCCTTTTTATTCTCATGCTTTCGCTCACAAACATTGTTTTTGTACGCGACATATATATCTATTCATCGTAGGGTGCTAATTGGTGAAATGGCATTTCACGACGATCGAGAAACTAACCCTGATCCATGGCAATTTTGGCAACAAAAAACGCAAATAAAATACCCAAACTCAACACACAACAGATCACAATCGTGTAGACCTCAAAAAAATTCTGTCAAACAATCAACTCAACCAGCCACCACGGCTACTTATATTGATCAGCCTCCATCGGGCCGAAATAATCCCATGATTCAGAAATATCGTTGGATTATGACAACAGATCATACACGCCTTCAATTGCAAAAATACTTTGAAAAGAAACAAAAGGTAACGAGTGGCTCTGACTAAATGTCTATCTTCTTTCCCTAGATAAGAGCTTGCAATATTCAGTTAATTGAAGCACTTTAGCTCTCCAACTGCACACGACTTCAATGCTACTGCTGTCATAGATCGATTGGAATGTTATTTATCCCTTTTTATGAGACACACGTATTAATGAATGTTTAGATGTAAAGCAAGAAAAAAGAATTTTTCTCTTTTCCACAGTAAGCAGTCAGACGACAAAAACCAACTTTCAAGCATTAGATTCAAATAATAGAGAAAGCTATATTTACTCTGGTTATGTATTTAATTGCAACCTGGACTCTGTTTCCAAGTTTTTAATTTAAGATGCATTTATTACTAATTAGTCATCATTTTACAACTTTACGACTGGAAATATTTATTACATATAAGGCACCCTTGGAGCTTCTTCGAGTTGTGTATACCTTAATAAGAGAGAAAAATACCAATTAATTTGGTACAAAACATTGTTAATGAACAATACAATGTTTTCGTGGAATCAAGTGAAAGTTTTTGAGCAAATTTCAAGTGATTCTTTGATAACGTGGATCATCATTGATCTGTGATGGATGCGCATAGTCGTATAACTACATGCACAAAAATGCCTTTAAAAACTTCCATTAAGGTACACTGTTCTAAATGTAACTTTCTATACAGCGTCATTACTCTGCACATTTTATGAGTGTGCCGAAGTGACGAAAAAATCTAGAACGACTCGATTTTTCAGCTGTTCATTCATACGAAATCTAATGCTTACTAATTGTTTCCATGAAATGCCGTAGTCTACTTCAGATTACCTTAAGAGTGAACTTTCAATGTTCAATCTGAAACTTTGCACAACTAAATCGCTAAATGGTATTTGTTTAGTGTCACAGTCACAACATTTGCAGTTGTTTCGATCATAAAATACGAATTTATGCATTGTAATTGTCTTTTTTACCTAACAATACTATCAATATGTGTACCTCACGACGAATGCGACTTAAACAATCTAAAATTTTCACACTAAATTAGTCTCAATGAGAAATTGAGTTGCGCAAGAGTTCAGTTCTTAAAGTAATCTGACAACAACCATAAGGTTTCATGAAAGAATTCAGTAAGATTTCGATTGCTTTTAAGAGTGAAAGTCTGGAAAACCAACTCATTCTAGTCTGTTTCATTGCTCTCTAACGCTCATAGTATGAAAATAATCTCTATTCAAAAACGATTTAACCCTTGAAAAAAATTCTCTGATGCTATGCAAATATTACTGTGCCCCTTGTGTACCCCGCGGACGATAACAGCCAGACGGTGTGTTGTTGTTTTTGTCTTTTTTAAACATATATTCATAAGGTTTTGAACCATTCTATTAGACATTGTCTGATCATGATATTTTGAATATTTTCACTGTGGAAATTTGAATTTTGTACCATGGTATTATTAATTGTCGAACCTTTGGCTATAGAATTTCCACTAGATGCCTTGCGCTTCCGAATTGATTTGAAATTCCAAAGATAAAGTACCTATTTTCCTCTCTTAAAAAGATATTCTAGCTTCGATCACAAACCATCAAATTCAATTAGTGATTACATTGCATTGATCTTGTACAAGATCGTTATGAAAAAAGAAAGAAGTCGCTTCATGTCGATCAAAAACAGCTCCAGCGTGTTGCATATTGTAAGCATAGAGAAATTGCTCCCAAAGCTTGTTTCTTATTGATAAAAACTATTTCATCTATCTACAACTGAAAAAAATCTATTCCTCAAAAACTATACTGATTTTATGAAAATCCATAGCAATGAGACAAACCGAAGTGATTGGCGAAGTTTTTGGACATTAATCTTTTTCTACTACCGGTAGTGGAAGAATGACTTGTCTTATTTCGAGTTTTTGATGATAGCAAAAAAGAATAGAAGTGAGCCTTAATTAGCCTTGAATTAAAATTTTTGCGAAAAATCATGAGACGAAGTTAGACAAACTATCAGATAATTTTTAGGCTAAAATTGATGCAATTATCTTTTACCGAAACACCTTTATCATAGGCTGAAAGCTCAGTGCAAGGATAATAATAATTCAAAACCAAAAGTGATATTCAAATAAATTCTTTTGAAGTCTGCTTCGAAATCACATATTAAATTCAAAGCCAAAAAATAAGATTACATGATTTTCGACCTGGACTGAAGTCTTCTATAATTTTCAGCCTGGATCCTTATTACTTTGATGAATTTCCGTAAAAGCCCAGCATCCTGTGAAAAGTTGGTGTAATCCGTAGTGCCTAGTGGCAGGTATTTTCATAAAAACATAGTACTGATGAGGACGACATACTGCTTAGCATTACGCCATCTAATTTAACAAAATTCTAGAATCGTGGGTCGATCTAAAGGTACGCTACTAATAAATAATTATTTTTTAGTGACAAAATATACTGCTGAAAGCTGTGCTGCTCTGCTGAGCGCTACGACCGAATTAAAAATCCATATCACTAAGCACTATGAAGTTGATAAAATTCGCAGAGGATTTTGAATTTTTAAGGAAAGTAATGAGAAGAATTTAGATCAGGTCGAAAAATTCCTGCGACCAAGTTTTAGACTTTCTATAAATGTTTTACTGACAATTACTATTAGCTTAATTATGATCGACACTCTTCTTATCGTCTCATTTGAAAGGAACTCGTGGTTAATTCGACAAAAGTCGCAGACAAATTCAGCTGCAAAGACGTGAGCATCAATCTATTGCCAACGGAACCAGTATTAATAGACACTAGTGATGAGGATCACCATTTCGATATTACTAATGATGCTGCAGATGTCAGAGAAATGAGCCATCGTTTAGCATGCTTAGCCAAAGCGATGCTCGACAAAATTGAAGATCTTTGCAAATGTACCAAATTTCGGTTTGACAGAAAATTTCGACTTGAATTTCTGCCAGTATCTTTTTATCAAGGTGGGCGTGAAACTTTCAACAATAATCACTGGGAACTACGCGTGAACTTGGATCCAGTGGCCTGGTTTGACTGGAAATGGAGCGACGCATCATCATCGTACGATGCACAGAGAAAATTTCTTATCGTTGCTCGTGAGTATGTTGATAAGTACAAAAATTTTGTACGTGAAGAATATTTGAATGCACCACAAGAAACGACATTAGGCGCGAATGTCAAATATGCTCAAGCTTCGCTCATCTGTATGAAGAAAGTAGTGGGGCGAGAAAAGCAAGGTGGAGTGTGTGGTCTTTCTATCAAGACTGAAACTGTCATTATGGAGTGGCCTATTTCCTCAGGTGAGAAAAAGATGCTCAACAAGAGACAAATTCACACCAAAAGTTCAGTTTCTGAATCTTGGATGTGATCCTACTCCATTATATGTTGATGTTCGTGAACGTGTTCAGAAACGTCAGATTTTCTGTCTTGATATCCAGAAATTTATCTAGATCCATTAATCATCATTCACTACCATTGTCCACTTTCTATATGAAAATGATTCAGCTGGATTTCTACCACGCTGTCAAGCTAGAATATCGTATGGAATCAAGTGTTCGTTTGATAGATAAGAATCAAAAGCTGATAAATGGATTTTCAAAATAGTTTTAAAATCAGGCCGAAAGTCGTGAGAGTCCAAAGCCATGAGAAATTGATCCTTCAAATTATAAATGTCCTTGTATTTTTTCCCATTTTGATTCTTGAAAAATAATCCCCTACTCGAATTCTTAAAGGCTGAAAATTTGACACAAATGGGAGATATTCTTTGTTATATGGTAGAAATCTAATGAAGTTAGTCATAAGATTTTAATATGTATTCAAAAGAAAAATATGAGCCAAGCAACCAAATAAAAGAGACTCTAATATGTCTCTGCCGATAGATGCTGACAAGTTGTCTTTCAGATATAGGAAACAAGTTTTTCTTCCTTTATAAAAGGCAGAATATACCATACCTATAGATTTTTTAGAACTGTAAAAAGAGGTACAAATGAATTCAGAAGTTGGCCAAATATGAAGTGTAAAAAAACGCAATCTCTTTTTCATCACTTCTTATATATTGATTATTCCTCATGTATCTGCTGTAGGTCGGCGTTCGTGTTACGGAAAACCTAATTTAAATTTTCTGAGCTGGTTTATCCACAACAAAATCTATAGAAATGAAGAATTCTTCATTGAACGACGTTTACTTTTTGAAATTGTAAAAATACTTTTGAAAGGGCATCTATGCAGCTATGAGCCTTAGTTTCTTCTTCACTCACGTGCCACACTCTCAAATTCATCGAGAAGAACGATAGATATTCTCCTATTTCAAATAGCAACAGAATAGTGTAAGGAACATACGATTCGTTGATGTGCATGTATTGTAGTTATTAATCATGATCTTTCACTGCAACAAAATTATGGACTCCATTTCAATCGTGAAGAGTCAAGCTTCATTTTTACGAACAAAAAAGATCATGTGCGCGATCTTCTCTTACATTCTACTCCACCATGGCACCTTGTTAATAGTAAACTTGTCTGTTTACCTCTATTCTGGGCTACAGCTATCTATACATGCCGACTTCTTCGTGACGAGCTTCGCAGTAAGAAAGGTTCGAATGATGTGAAATGGCCAGTCGATGCTGTTGCAATCAATTTCGGTCAATGGGAATCGGCTGCTGCAATGGTAAAACACGCACTTGATTGTCATGCTCATGCGCATTTTTTGCTCACATTCGATTTCATTGATCAGTGTAATGACAATTTCTTTAGTCCGCTTAAAGGCCGTCAAGAGGCACCGCCCAATTATTTATATGACAATGCTAAACTTCTCGAAGATGAACGTTTGCTTAGCTACGAAACACAAGCTCTTCAACAAGATATGAGAAGTTGTTTGACGAAAATTAAGGAGATTCAAGCAAACGAAGCACAGCGAGACGAGAAAATTAATAAGATACTCGCACTTTTAGAACGAAACACTAAAAATCAAGACGATATCCAAGGTACTAGTAATCGTAAATCGTTATTAAGCAATCGATATTCGCACTCGCTCACGAGTCTCCATTATTCTTACCTCAATTCGTATTCGAATATGGGTTATTCGTATTTATTTCATACTCGAGAAAGTTCATAGTTCCTGTTTCGAATTGATCATTTTAAATCGAAATGAATGTGATGACTTTATCCATTTTTATTACGAATACTTTTTGAATCGAGCTTTGCCGTCAACAAAAAACTAATACGCATATGATCTATCATAAAAACGCTGTTGTTTATTGACGGCACTTTCCACATTTTTCTTCGACAATAGAAACCAGTTTGACTTTCGTCGTATAGGTCTATCTCATAGATATTTTATTCCAAATCACTGTTAACTTTTTTGTCACTAACTAAATTTCAGAAAAAAAAGCAAGCAGCAAGGAACATTTCTGCTGCTATTCAATCAATTCATGATATCTCTATGAGAAAATCGGATTGAAAACTTCAATTCTCTTTCGGAATTTTGTATGCCAATATAATTATGATCTTTTGGCTCTTTGCTTGATTTGATTGTCTCGCCTCTCTTGATCGACTTCACACTGATATGATTGGATATTCTTCAGAAGAAAACGTCGTTACATATGAAAAATTCTGCATATATTAGATGATATCTTGTCGAACATCGATATCTTTCAAAAGAAGTTCAGTTGTTGATTGCCATGAAATATAAAATGCATTATCAAAATATTGATTTTGAAATTTGTCATACACCAGAGCTTAAAGTTCCTTTTCGACTTGTTACTTGATCATTGTATTGAACAATATGCTGGATGTGGGTGTGGATTTTCCCACAATGTACGTATACTCACGCTCTGATATGCATCAAGCTGTTAAGAAACATTTACTGTATAATAAAAACATTGATCATAATAAAATATACTAGGTAGTCAAAAATTGTTTAGGTCTACTTTCAATTTTTTGCACCAATCGTACTGAATAAGTTATAATTCACTCATAGAATAAGTTCTTTTCAACTAGGTAGAAAACGATAAATAATCATATTCTATTTGAGATATAATTTTTGTCATGCTCAAGTTCTTAATCGATTTGTTTTACCCTAAGATGTGCCGCTGGACTCTCAACAAAAACTTCCTAAAATTTATTTCTATAGAACGGTAAGAAAATAAAATAAGCGAAAAATATTTAACACTTAGAAACGGACCAACTTTCTCAATTGAAAAACTGCTTTTGTTCAGGTGCTTTCATTGAGCGAAGTGATAAAAGTAAAAGAAAATAGGCACATTCCACAGCCCTTGAAACACTTTGTCACGCAGTATCGATTGAATAAATACTAAATTAGTCATAGATTTTGGCATCGACTTAATCATATTTAAGGTATTTGAAAATTTCCAACATTTGCTATATGTAATTCTAGAGCTTCTGAGAAACATTCGATAAACAAGTTACAATAGCATCTTTTGAGTTCGAATTTGTTTTTTATTAGTGAGAAATTACTCGTGTATCACTTTCATCAATGAAATTTTATTTGATAGCTTTCTTCTTAAATTCAGTTAGTAAGATATTGAAAAAAAATAGCAGATTGCAGTCATTTTCAACAGAATTTTTACTTAATTCATCTTCTTACCATTGTATACAAATAAATCTTAGAAAGCTTTCATTTAGATTTTGGCGGAATATTTTTTCGTAAAACAAACAGATCAACGAGTTGAAAATGAATACAAACAAATTACTCCAGTTACTGAAAAACTCATTATTAATGCGCCACCTAATACATTCTGATCCCTTTCATTAACTCAATCGAAATTTCTGTTTACATTTAATGAAAGAAAAAGAAATTTTTTTTAAATGTCTTTTTCAAAGTTACTAAAACATTTTCCCCTTGATGATCTGCTACAGAATCAATACACATGGTTTCATGAATCTCTATTTCATTAAAAAGCAACTACTAGTAGTTGACTTGTTTCCTTCTATTATTCTGTAAGTTAATTATATAGTTTCAACAGTTGAAGAAAATTATCAAAATCCAAAAGATGATTTTGTCAAGAAAATGAATCACTTTTAATTAAGCTTTATAATTTGGAATTGATATCTCCTTAAAACTCTTTTTACGAAAAATCGATGAAAATTAATTCTTTTCATTCATGTATTTTAGTCATCTTAACATTGATTTGTTGTAAATATCATCTAATATCGTTTTATTTAGATAAAAACGAACTTTCTTACTAATATTCATCAATTATAAATGAAAAGCAAGAAACAAAACAAATACTTATAAAGAAATTTCAGAAAAATAATTAGTGAACGACGAAAATATGGAAAGGTGTGGCTATGAGAATGAAAGGGTGTAGATATTCTTTTCATACCATAGAAATTGGCACCAACATCCACACTCACAAAGTCATAGCTGCATCTCATCCTACCCTAAACATCAAATCAAAATTAGTTCTCGAAATAACAATGCACAATTTATTTTTTCTTATACAGAAAAAATTGTTCAATGAATCGAAATCGATTCGAAGGAACTGATCACATCTCATTTTTAGAGACAATAAGATCTAATGTTGTTTACGATAGTCCAGGTCACCATATCATCTCAAAAAAATTCTCTTTCGATTACAATCAGAATCTCATTTCTTCGATAAAAAGTACTCATTTTTGGTGTGAATGTGTCTGTTCACTCTGTATACACTCACATCTACACTCACTTAAAGCATACTTGACAGAAGTTGAAAATTCACCGTTCATCTTTAGCAAAAGTGTAAATATTTCTCGTTTGAACTAAAAAGTAACGTTTTTAAGTAATGTTGCTAAACTTCTCATCCATAAATAAGACTTAAAACTATCTTGTATTATCAAAAGAAAAAAAAACTAATTCAATTGGTTGAAACCCGATAAAGATATTCCATTTTTTATCCTATCATGATTTTTGGACAGATGGTATATACTTTTTCTCAACTAAAACCATACTACATTATCAGTTTACTTTTCTTATCATCATATCGAATGATAGTAGAGAGACCGAAGTCTGTTTTAGGACTTTCAAGACGATGTCGCTGCGTCAAATAACATGCGCTTTCTTGTCTCTTATTATTAGTGTTGTCCAATGCAACAGTCATTTCAATGTCACTGGTGCGTTTGTCAAACAAAATTTAATCAAAACTGTTCCAAGTCCATACAATTGTAATCGAACATTGGGAATTTCATTTCCTTCAGTATCATTATCACTAGCGAATATCCAAGAGTTGAATGTATCATCAACACTCTACATTAGCAATCAATAAATCGTTGTTACTTGGCCACCAACATATTTGTCATGTAACGACGATTTTATTGGCATTTATTTTATTGATATTCCCCTCCTTACAGGTGAGTCTTTTTTGTGTTTTTTTGCCAAACAAAAGTTATTTTATCATATAACAAATCATGATATCGTTCGATTTTAATTGATATACAACTCGACTCAAATTCGAATGTTTTATTTTATTTAATAAAAGTTCTTGTTTCGAATCGATTAGGTGCATGCGGCTACTTTGGTTATGAATTTATTCAAACGAATCAAACAAGTATGTCATGGCAAATGATTAATTTACGTCGTCCACTTGAATTTCGTTATTATTCACGCGAAAAGAATTGCTCAGGATATTATTCATCTGTCGCAAAATCTGCGATTGTTCAGCCGTTCAATTATAATGCACCAGAACAAATTCATTTGGCTTATGGTGATAGAATCGATCAAGTGTTTGTTTCATATGTAACGAATTCATCCGAGTACATACCTGAATGTCAATATGGTTTGAATGCATCATCGCTTCAGTGGCATGCTCAAGGAACGACAATCACTTATAAGGCATCGGATATGTGCGAAGGTAAAGCAAATATTCCTGGTCCACAAACATTTATTGATCCTGGCTATATGCATACTATTATTCTTGAAAATATTCGTCCATCAACTACCTATTTTTATCGAGTAGGAAATGATCAACATGGTTGGTCGTCAGTACTTTCATTTACCAATCGTCCAGCCAATGATGCTAACGCAAAAGTGACCATTGTTGCCTATGGCGATATGGGTGCAGCACCCGTTCATCCTGGTGCTAAATCAACAATGGATCGAATTAGAGCACAATTGATGGTTAATAATATCACATGTGTTTTACATATGGGTGATATTAGTTATGCATGAGGTATTGGTGCACTTTGGGATGCTTTTATGACTCAAATCGATCCTATTGCATCGCGTGTGCCATATATGGTTGTAATTGGAAATCATGAATACGATCATGTTACAGGAGAAGAAAACGATCCTAGCGGAGCGCCAGGTCCAGGAGGCTTTCGGCCATCATAGTAAATCACTGTTCATATTATGTGAAACTCATAACTATTTGAAAAATTTTCGAAAGATGACTGTTTTAGTAGTCAACTCAAAAATTATTTTCTTCATCCAAATATCTTTGACGCTATAAAGGTCTACTTTTTATAATTAGGGGCAATAATGGTTATGATTCAGGTGGTGAATGTGCTGTTCCAATGGTACATCGTTTTCATTCACCATCCAATTGTAATAGTCTCTTCTGGTACAGCTTCGATG
>CAJNSZ010000513.1:0-12331 GCA_905329745.1 Rotaria sp. Silwood2
ACCTCTCATCGACGAAATTATAGTAAAAAATATTTTGAATTTTATTCTGCACATTTCTATTAGTATCATACTACATTATAGAAATGAATGTATGTCATGAATTCACTTTATGTTCTGTTCGTTTGAATGACAAAAGAAAAATGAGAGTAGCTGAATTTGAAATCTTTTTTTTTTTTATTTCACAAAACATTCAATTTTCGTACATGATAAATGATCAAATTTATTATGGTCTCCACTAAATACATATATACAGAGTGTCCCATAAGCCATTGTACAAGAAACAGTTGGAATATCTCCTCTATCTTTTGGTCAAATAGGCTGATTGTTTTACCACTGATTAAGCATGATTCATACTGTGCGGGCTCAAAAAAGCATGTATATTTTTGTTTTTATCACACTAAAACCTCACTAAATTCGTTGCTTTCCAAATAGTAATTATAGAGTTTTGTTCATTTTTTTATGCTCTTTCATATGAAAGAGTTGGAATTCAAAAACAAATCAAAATTTTATTAATTAATTGCTAATTATTATTAATTATTAATTAACTGCAATATAAGTATAAGTGCTTGTTACCAAAATGTAGCCCATTAAATTCTGCGTCGAATGGTATATAGAACATCTTGCAGATGTTATGAAATAACGTAAAAATTAGCCAAATACTAAAAGTGTGCTAAACTTTTTTCCTTACTTTATGTTACAGTGTTTAGTATTTTGACTATAACATCGTCATTACTCAATGAAAATCAAAAAAAAATTTTACCAAAATGATCAGCGAAAAACGCTCTACAAAGTTCGATATGAGAGAAAATTTTCAGAGTATCCTTATTATTCGTTTATGCATAAAAACAAAATGTACATGCTTTTTTGAGCCCTCACTGTAGCTCATACCCATAAAAAAAACGAACGACACACCTTAGTACTTAATGTATTATCAAAGTCTCAATCATAAATAGTGAGACTTTGTTGAGAAAACTGCAAAAATGTCTCATGAAATTAAGATTTGTTGCAATGCTTTTTCAATTATCCTTTCCGGTTAAATTTGAATTCTTTTACAGCTTCCTCAACAAAGTCTAGCTATTTATGGCTGAAACTTTGAGAATATATTAAGTACTACGGGTGTGTGTGTGGATGTAGATGTGGACTGGTTTGTATCAGTCTCATTGTTATTCACGTCAGCACCTTTTATGACACAGCATATACGGATAAACTGCGTATGTTAAATTGCATATTTGAGCAAATAGGCTCTTTTTGAAAACATTTTTAAAACTGAATCGTTTTGATGACGAGAGTTAGCCGAAACCAACATTTCTGAACATGAGAGGAGTTCAAAAACTTCAATTTTTACGTCAATGAGTGACCCCTATTACAATTTACCTTTTTGTTTGCTGTTCTGAAAAGAACCAACAAAAGCAGAGCAAGAAATTTGCCTATATATATTTATTTTTCTTCCACGTTGTTTTGCTCTCGTGACGCATTTGTTTGACAATAACAAAAAGAATGAAAAGAAACAAAATACTAAATTCATGACTATAAGCCGCAAGAAGTACATTTGTTCTAGTAAATTATTTTAATTTCTCTTGATTTTAATAGCTAATGCAACGGAGTGGAAGATCTAATGATATAAAAAGTTTTATTTTTAGGACAAACATCTGTCGATAAGAACACATTTACACGTGCATGCATTTTTAAATCATCTTTTTTTTTTAATACTAATCTAGATAACGATATAAATGGTTCTATGAAAGTGCTTATATCAGCTTTGTTTTTTTTTTTTCTATAGATCAAGATACATTTGAAACAGCAAATATAAATATTGATGAAAATATAATGCTCGAGAAAAACATGATAAAATTGGTGAGTCATGTGTCCACAACTACGTCAAACTTTTGTATTAACTGTTAATCATTGATATTTACGTTTAATCGATGCAAAAAAAATTCGAAGATATTAGTGTTTATAATGGTTTACATGAATAATATCTATGAATTATATGTCATTTGTTTTTATTACAGAATTACTTTGGTATCTAAATATTACTGCCCATTTCAAAATAAAAGGCACGTGAGTATTTTTTGAATAAATTTTGATAGGAACAAGATAGAGAGCTACGGTTTTCACCGTTGGAGAGAGGCTGAGTCAACGCATCGATTCATATAAAATTGTTAAGGTTCACCTCGAGAATAGGTAGTGATCGATTGTCATCTTGAAAGAGAAGACTACTGCTCTTTGAAAATAGTGCAAATCTTAAACTTCGAGGAGTATGCTAGAATCGCCAGATCAAGACCTACAAAACTGTATATAACGCTTTGTTCAAAACTTTACTGGTTTGGGGGTTCTCGGTTCTATATTCCACAATTATAGTCCATTTTGCCAGCGATTTCTGTTAAAAAACTCAGTTTTTTTCGTTTTTCCTGAAAAAAATCGCACCTGTTTTTAAGGCATTTTTTTGTTCCACAATTGCAAAAGGTTTCAAAGATCCAAATTAAAAGTCATTGTCCTATATGGTTCGATGCGTTTTCATCTGCTCTTTCTAACGGTGAAAATCGTAGTTCTCTATCTTGTTTCTATCAAAAGTTATTTCAAAAATACCCACGTGCCTTTTATTTTGAAATGGGCAGTAGTGCTTTTGAAAATCGTATGCTTATGGTTCAAATGTTCAATCAAGTTTTTCTAAACCTGAAAATCCATGAATTTCTTGAAAAACTCTTCTTAATGTTTTACGTAATAATATTGGCATTGACATATCTATTGCAAAAGAAAATCCATATTTAATTTGCTAATGGAATTACTTCATTCCTTAGCTGCATATGAAATAAATAATATTGCATTTTAATCAAAGCAATTTGAAGAATATGAATTTGATAATTTTAACTCAAGTTATTATTCTGAACAGTATGGAAAGAATTGCTTATACAAAATATTGTCATTCTAAACATTATAACACTATGACACAATGAACAAGATACAGGTATCATTTTTTGGAACAATTTCTTAAAGCATTTTGTTCTGCAGATTACAATGAATTTATTTTCTTGTTGCAATGATTGATAATTATTCTAGAAAAATTAGATTTATCAGTACTAGCGGTGTAAGCTCAGCGATGGAGCCTTCAAAATTTCACGAAACGAAATTATTTTTGAAAGCAATTTGATAAAGTTTTCTTGTCTTATATTATTTCATTCCAATTATCGAGAATAATATTCTAAGTTCAATCGTGATATTTTCGATAACTCTCTCGAATATATCTTGAAATCTTCATTAGTTACTTTTGTCTTAAGATTGACGTAGAATGTCATAAGAAGAGAATGATTTAAAGATAATCAAGTTTATGAAAGAGAAGTGGACTGGAAAATACCAGTCAGAGATGGAATCAGTTCGGTTAAAAATACCCAAATTAATTTACCATCTCTGATTCTTATAACACACTAGTAACAGAATATCCTCGATTCAGTATTTTCGAATGTTGTGCACGAGGTTAAAAGTTCACATAAGTCTAATTGAAATGCTCCTAAGAGAACATATGATTATATCCATAAACTCATTAGTTTGGTTCAAAAATAATTCTTCAATCATCTTTAAAAGATTCTGTCGTATATTTTAAGACACTCAAATATACACAGGCGAATAAAAACATTATATGCTAAAACATGAATCATTATCATTAAACTTTTTTTTTATATACTTTGATCGTATTAAGATGAGTTTGTTTTAAGATTGTTTAAATCTTATTCAAAATACATCGAAAACTATATTAATTTATGAAATTTTGTTCTATATTTATAGGGATATGCACTGTTTGCAGCTGTCATTGGCATTATCATATGTATATGAAATTTGAACATCTTAAATCTTTCATTAATGCTAAAACTAAAAATACTGCATTCGCTACAATCAAAAAGTGTATTATAGATTTAAAAGATGATGAAACGCATATGCTAAAATTATTTAGTGAACTGTTACAATTTCTTCAAAAAAAAATATTAATATTCCAATTAATGATAATTTTATTCATTATTATATTAATAATTTTATTCAAAAAGGGCAAAAATAAATAAGCAATCGATTGAGTTATTTCAAAAAACATTAAATAATTGTAACAGAATATTTGAAAAGGAATTTTTCATTAAGAAAAATTTTCAATTGGTCGACGTAAGTAAAATATCTTTTATCTAAATTTTAATCAAATTTTTTTTACTAAATTGTAGACTTAAATTTTTCTTTTTTTTTTCAGATCTATCTATCATATTTTCTAACGAAAACTAATTTCTATCGATATATTCTATTACCAATTAGTTTTTTCATTATTTACTCAGCATTTTTGGTATTGCACATGGTTTCAATATTCTAGAAAATGATTGAGTCAAGAGATGAAGTAGCATTAAGTACACGAACATTCTCTCAATGTTCTTCGTTTGTGATATTGTTGCTGAATATTTTCATGAGATTCTTCTCTTCTATTTACAATTTTACTTCAATCAGGGTCTCACCTTGAAAAACTGTATAGTTGTCTATCATTTAAATCATTCGAATTCTTCCTCTAAGCATAGATCATATCTAAACAAGATTTTTTAATCGATATGTTTATTGATTTATGTAAATGATCAATGTCAAGTATGTATGAAAAATGAATAACTGAATCTTTTGTTAAAATATGCCAGGTTCAAACAGTGTTGTTTTAGTTTCTTTTTTTCTAGATTGTCAAATCAAGGCATTTATATACCAGTAAAAAAGTGAGTATATGAACGAGAGATCGCGCAGTCTATCAAGTCTAAACTTGCTTAAATCTCAAGATGGATATCCAATCGAACGAAAAGTAATCGAAGCTTCAGGTCGATTAGGTTCCCTTTATGATGCTTCAACAGATAACTTAATTGATCGACATGCTGTTCAAAAAGTTGAAAGAAAAATACCACGTAGACGTTCTATATGTCGACTACTCTTAGGTGATCAATCGAAAGATCTCATTAGTTTTCTCAAAGATATCGACTTTGACGATGCAATTCGACAAAGTATTTGTCTTCAAATGGTTACACCAAACGGCATTAGCCGTCTTATTGAATATAATCAACCTATTGATGAGAATACTCGCTTTCTATATTATTCTTATAGAGCTAGAAAAGAATGGTTAGATGTGACAGCTCATCAAACGAATAGAATCGTTGCAGCACCATCACTTCCAACTGAAGCAACTCATATGATAACAAAAATTTTATGGGGTTTTGAAGTTTTATGCATCATACAAATTCTAAAAAATGAATTTGCAAATCCAGTTGATCGATTACTTCATCATATTTGTGATCAACTTCAAGATAATAGGATTCCAGTTAAACTTAGCAGTAATGATCGACAGCTCATCAATCAATTAAATAATATTATTGTATATGGATCCGAAACGTGTGTCAATCAATCGAATATATCATTATTAACTGTTCTCACAAGAATACAAGATTGGCAAAAAGATTCAAACGTTCATCAACCACTTATCTACACGATGCAACCGTTAAGATGGCTTTACAATAATCCACAATTTGATGTACCATGTACTTTTCCCAGACCAGATAATCCTCATACTGCACGAATTGAAAATGTAATCAATCGAATAAATAATCAGATAAAAGATCTTGGAAAAATATTTCTAAATCTTCCAACAAATTTTTCTAGTGCAACACTTGATCAACGTTTAAAAACTTTTCAACAACAATATCGTTTTGTATTAGATTCACAGAATAATTTTCAAGAACATCTTAAACAAACACTTTCAGATATTCGTCGACATCGTGCCGAACCAACAACATTAGATGATATTATTGGCGATCAACGTTATGAATGTTTACGTAAAACCGAAATAGATAAATTTCTCACTCGTATTCAACTATTGTTAAACAAATCGATATTTATCGAAAAATTAAAAAACAATCATATTGAATATATCAATGTGTCCGATGTTCGTCCTAATCAAGAAATACCAATGACGATTGATGATATTGATGTCGTACTTAAACATACTTATTCCAATGAGAATGATTCTATAATTCTTTGGTATTCAAGTGACCGTTTAAAACGTGAAGAAGAAGATAGATATCAACAAATATATCAAGAATTAATTTGGGAAGTGCAACATGTAGAACAACGAATAAAATTAGTCTATATTGATTTCACCTACCTAAAAGAAAAATTAGAAGATTTTATCATTGTACGATTACCATTAACACAAACACCAATAACTGAGCGTGATTCTAAGAGAAGTAAGAGATCAACTTAGAGAAAAAAATAATTCATTTTTTCGTTAATTTTACACATGACACTTAGCTCTCTTCTTTTGAGAAAAGTCGACTGGCTTAAGCTAATCCTGGTAATGCTCATAATGACTTTAAAGTGTATACAAAAAAAAAGCTGTTAGCGCAATCCCTTGCGGGATTAAAAATGTGAAACACGATGGCTCTATTATTACTAATTAAATGGAAATCCTTTTCTTCCATTACGTTGCGATACATTTGTAGCTAACCGTTAATCTGATGCTTTACAACTACAGTTTCTCTGTCACGGTCTGTGATGGGTACCTGAATTCTCTGTCACGGTCTGCNAAAACGTGAACAAGAAGATAGATGGCAACAAATAGATCAAGAATTAACTTCAGAACGACAACATGTAGAACAACGAATAGAATTAGTCTATGTTGATTTCACTTACTTCAAAGAAAAATTAGAAAATTTTACCATTGTAAGATTACCATTGGCAGAAATACCGGAAACTGAGCGTGATCCTAATACAGGTAAGAGATCGGGTTAGGTGAAGAAAAGTCCATCTTTTCGTTAGTTTCATGGACGACATTTAGCTCTTTTCTGTTGAGAAAAGTCGACTGGCTTAAGTTAACTTTAGTAGTAATCATAACAGCTATATAGTATATAAACAAACATATTCAACATGTTATCGAACGAATCATCCATAACATATATATATATAGTCATCATTAATTTTCTGAAAATTGTCATTTCCTAATTAGTGATAGAGATGTTCGAACACAGTCTTCATCGTGTATATGTCAAATAACTTAGATAATAAATCGTAGTCGCTCAAAACGAAGGGTAAACCCCATCACCCTCGTTTTCGACCAAAAACTCGATTTCGAGCTTAGCATAAGATATGATAGTATGAAGTGGCTGGCGCAATTAGAGATATCATTTGACTCTCAATAGTTTACTGTTACAGATTTAGTGAAATAAGGAAACTTTTTTTTTCACAGTAATTATATTGAAATTCTTCTCTTTTACCTAGCGTAACGAAAAACACCAGTTTTTTTGATCCTGGCTGCTTACGGCCTTCCTCTAACTTTGTTCTATCGGGCTGAAACTTTTACCACAGATTCTTGGAAGTATTCTCCAGAATTCAAATGGGCAGTTTTCGTTTTTGAGTGTCCTGTTTGGATTTATAGGGTTCAGAAAGCCAAAGCCCCGGTCTTGGCTCAGGGCCTTTACGTATTTCTCTCATAAAAAAAACAAGAAAGTGAGATTTTAGAAAAGCTTAAAATTACATTTGAGATATAGTCTTATGTATCTTCAATAACCTTTTCAACCCAATCGGATAAAGTTTGATGCGGGTCGTCATATGCCAGGATGCAGTCCTATAAAAAAACCAGGGTTTTTCAGGAAAAGCTACAAAAATCCACTTCAAAATTTTTGCCCTCGAACACGTGTCTCCTTATTTTTGGTGCTTTAACTGATGTATAAATTTCAGCTAGAATGGTTGCAGTGCCTTCAAGAACCAGAAAAGAGGGGATGGGGTACCCTTACATCAGATTATATGAAAATAGTGTAAAACGAATTTTTGTAGAGTTAGAGAATCTTCCAGTATCAAAACCAAATAAATATTTCTATTTAGACATAGTACCTACACCACCCGAATATCCAAATACACCTCCGCCGATTGAAATAAATGTACTGTTCTTGGGAGAAACAGGTGTTGGAAAATCAACATTCATTAATGCATTTGCCAATTACTTAAAATTTGAAAGTCTTCAGGAAGCTGAACAAGGTGAACCAGTTGTATTAATTCCAGTTTCATTTCTCATTACTGTTGGTGATCGATTCGATGAATTTGCTGTCAAATTTGGTAATGTTGATTCGAATGAAAATCATGAACATCAAGGTCAATCAGTAACACAACAATGTAAATCATATGTATTCGATCTAAACAACGGATTACGTTTACGTTCAATTGATACACCTGGTATCGGCGATACACGAGGAATTAATCAAGATGTAAAAAATATTGATCATATATTGAATTATATCAATAATTTATCTCATTTAAATGCTATTTGTTTGCTACTCAAACCAAATGCTTCTCGATTAAATATTTTCTTTCGTTCATGTGTTAACCAATTATTAACTTATTTAACACCAAGTGGTTATAATAATATTATTTTCTGTTTTACAAATGCTCGAGCAACTTTTTATGCACCCGGTGATACTGGTCCATTACTTCGCAAAATGCTTCATGATGAACATCTTAATGATATTCCATTTCAAAAAGAAAATACATTTTGTTTTGATAGTGAATCATTTCGATATTTAGCTGCAAGAAAATGTGGTATTGATTTCGATGAATATCGAAAACAAGAATGTATTGCTAGTTGGAATACATCAGTAACTGAATCAGTTCGTTTACTTACTTATATTCAAGGATGTAAATCATACAATCTAGAAAAATGGTTATCCCCTCGGAAAGCTACTCTTGACATATCAATGCTCGCTCGACCTCTCATGGAAACATTACGATTAATTATTTATAATTGGAAATTAAACGAATCTCAATTAATTGATAATCATATGGCATTGAATTCAAATCCAATCGATATTGAAATATGTACTCGTTGTGCACAAATTAATATCGTTGAAATAGGTCCATTTTGGTTAACTGAATATCAGCCGACTATTTTAAAAACCGATTCAAATCAACATCATCTTTGTCCTACAAATGAAAAACATTTTTTGATTGAATCCAATGTAACACATGAATTTGTTCCACTACCAGCAGGTCTTAAAAATGAACGATGGCAAAGTTCTTTTCATAATTTTCTATTTAAATGTGATCGACTTCTTCATGTCTTACGACAACAAGAACTATCAAGTCAAGATGATCCATTTCAATGTATACTCGAACGTTATCTCGAAGAAGAAGAACAAATTTCTCAGACTCGTAATATGAATTTGAAGATGAATAGATCAATNACATTCATTAATGCATTTATTAATTATTTAAAATTTGAAAGTCTTCAACAAGCTGAAGAAGGAGAACCAGTTGTATTAATTCCAGTTTCATTTCTCATTACTGTTGGTGATCGATCCAAGGAATTTGCTGTCAAATTAGGCAATAGTGATTCGAATGAAAATCATGAACAGCAAAGTCAATCAGTAACACAACAATGTAAATCATATATATTCGATTTGAATAATAGACTACGTTTACGATTCATTGATACACCTGGTATTGATGATACACGAGGAATTAATCAAGATATAAAAACTATTGATCATATATATAATTACATGAATAATTTATCTCATTTAAATGCTATTTGTTTATTATTGAAATCAAATGTTTCTCAATTGAATGTTTTCTATCATTCATGTCTTAATCAATTGTTAACGTTTTTAATACCAAATGGTTATAATAATATTATTTTTTGTTTTACAAATACTCGACCAAATTTTTATGCACCAGGTGATACTGGTGTATTACTTCGAAAAATGCTTGATGATGAAAATCATCTTAATAATATTCCATTTAAAAAAGAAAATACATTCTGTTTTGATTGTGAATCATTTCGATATTTAGTTGCAAGAAAATGTGGTATTGATTTCGATGAATATCAAAAACAAGAATGTATTGTTAGTTGGAATACATCAGTTACTGAATCAGTTCGTTGACTTAAATTTATTCAAATATGCAAACCATACAATCTAGAAGAATGGTTATAATTACGAAAAGCTACTCTTTATATAATAATGCTCGCTCGACCTCTCATGGAAACATTACGATTAATAGTTTATAATTGGAAATTAAATGAAGCAAAATTAATACTTAATCATATGGTATTAAATTCAAATTCAATTGATATTGAAATGTGTACTAATTGTGCACAAATGAATGTTGTCGAAGTCGGTCCTTTTTGGTTAACTCAATATCAACCATCTATTTTGAATAACAATACAAATCAACATAACAGTTGTCCTACAAATGGGCAACACTTTTTGATTGAATTTAATGTAACGTATGAATTTGTTTCACTACCAGCAGGTCTTAAAAATGAACGATGGTAAAGTTCTTTTCATAATTTTCTATTTAAATGTGATCGATTTCTTCATTTTCTACGACAACAAGAACCAACGACTCAAGATGATCCATTTCAACTTATACTCAAACGATATATTAAAGAAGAAGAACAAATTTCTCAGATTCCTAATATAAATTCGAATATGAATAAACCAATATATGATGTATTAAATTCTGTAAAACAAATACGTACAGAAAATAGTCAAAAATTATATGAATCAAATGAAAGACTTTCATTGAATCAAGTCTATCAAATAATCAATGAATTAACAGCCATACCGACAGTTAGAAAACAAATAGATAGTATCAAGAGAAGTCGTCAATTAAAAATGAGACAATAAGAACGTACAATACCAAAAAATTCAATAAAAAACAAAATCTTTATTTGATTTTCTAATTCTCATCGATGACGTTTTTTTTTTCTCGATTTTTTTAAAATTATAAACCAATTTAAATAAAATACACCTTTGGAAAGAGTATACTCTTTATGATGCAAATCTCATCACTAAATGTACTTTTTTATTTTGTATCTAATATTTAAAAAAATGAACAGATAATAGAAAATGATATTGCACGAAGGTGAAGTTGGTTCTTTCTAACAAAAAAAAATTGATTGGATTAGAAGTTAGCCATAGTTTGATATTTGTACAAAAACTTTTGCATCGCATGTTATAGACGAAAATGTTGGCATGAGAAATATTATTGAATATGAACGAACATAAAATTAAAATGAAGGAATAGTATATGAAATATGTCAAAGAAACTTTATTCAAGAAAATTCAAAAACCATTTTCCAGACAGATGAAATTTATAATCTCATGAAAATTCTACCAATAGCATCATTGTGATCTGTCTTATAATTTTTACAATTAAAATCATTGAGGTGCATTCATTTCTTCGGATTAATTTGATTATACAAATTTGATATAATTCTATGATCCTGAATAGCAAAGAATTCTTTGATTTCGCAATTAAAGTAAATATGTTCGATATATTGCTGTTTATTGTTATACAGTTTGATATAATGATGAAGGGAAACATCATAGATGTCATAATACCATTACACTGGGTATCAACAGCTAAACGTCAGGATACCTAACAGAGTAATCAAGTGAATTCAGTTTCACATCACAGAACTAACAGAGAGAAGTAATGACTTCATTACCCTTAAGGTAATACCCCAAAGAGAAGCAATTTTTCTGGTGGTGCGAAGATATATTGTGGCACTGGAAGAGATGAAGTGATTATTGCTTGAACTGGTAGCCATTCGATACAAGTGAATACGCTTTAGTTGAATACCCTACTAGTTTTCGTGTTGTGGGAATGTAGATACCCGGTGTAACGAGATTATGACACCACTCAGAAACATGATGAAACTTTGAAACCTTTGTGCTCAGCAAATTTCACCAGTATTTTTTTATGAAAGTCTAGCTCCATCTTATCTAAGAATTTTGACAATAGTTATATTCAAAATGATTTTTATAAAAGTAATTTGAATTCGAGAAAAACAGGTGAATGCATTTGTAACATGTTAAGTATCAAATCGATGTACATTGACAAAACTAAGTAATTGGTATTACTACATTATGTTCGATTATTTCCAGGTAAAAATTCAATATTTATTTTGATTCTAATTGACATCAGCTGATTATAAGAATATGTGTTGACAAATCATACCTTCTTTCATTTGTTTTGATACACTCTTTATTTAATGAAACACATTAATAGGTAGTATTATTCTTTGTTCTATATTTGACATAAAATAATTTCGATGTTAATCTTAATGATCAAGATTTACACCTTTTTAATCTATTGAATGATATGAATGACATACAGAATTATAGAATAGATCTATTTAGTTAATTGAAGTTAAGAATATTTTTACTCATTTTCCTTCTTTCGTTCTAGAATTAAACCAAAAAGATGTGATGATGCGCATATCCGTCATCATCCTAAAAATTAATAAAAAACAGTCCATTCTAATGTTGAGTTTTTT
>CAJNSZ010000513.1:16671-42455 GCA_905329745.1 Rotaria sp. Silwood2
CCATATTTTTGAATTTTGATCTGAAACTTTGCCCACATAAACACCTCAACTAGACTAGTTTTCATAAAAAATTTCAGAACTTTTGGACAAAGTCTCTCCGAGATATGAAGCTTTCAAAAAATGCATGCTCTATACGCTATCTATGGAAAACGGCTTATACGTTGAAAGCTTCATATCTCGGAGAGACTTTGTCCAAAAGTTCTGAAATTTTTTATGCAAACAAGTCTAGCTGAGATGTTTATGTGGGCAAAGTTTCAGATCAAAATTCAAAAATATGACCTTGCTGCAAATGTGGGGTCTTCTGGAAAAATTCACTAAAACCTCGATATCTCACTAGGAACAAGCTATGGGCACGAACTTTTTTTACGGTAGACATAGTTCATCAAGACCTACAAGATGCGCAAAGTCCCGACTCAAAAGCGTTCCAACATCTGGGAATGTTCCCTCGTTAGTTAAAAACAAGGCTGCAAAATAACAACGTTCACTAGATATTGAAAAGGCATTAGTGCTCCTGAACGAGCGAAATAATATGTTACGCTACACTGATTATACTTCTAAATGCTCGTGTTCACTATCGGTCGGTGTAGATGCTATGAAATAAATGAAGTTTGATCAGTTTAAAGTTACAGCAAGCTAGAGATATGTCGATAGATAACTAATTTTGACATTCTGCATTCAGCCTATCTCTTCTCATTTGCTACTCGAGAATTTCAGTTTGCTTGTCTTTGTTAAGATAAGAAAGAAAAGAAGTACACGTTTGTCTCAACTTATATCTTATTTTGCTGTATTTCTCATGTCGACACAGCCCGTCTTCGGAAGCACCGTAGATTCGGGTATTAAAGCATATCTACAAAAAGCGAAAGCTAAAAAGGTCTGTCTCTATGCATTTTTCTATTTTATGGCCACAAGACTATATCTTATTTAGTATGTTTGGTTTGTGTTGGGTTTCTTGTTAGGCTTTTTCGTGGTACTCATACCCTGTCTCATCATCAGTAAAAGCAATGCGAAAGATTGCTCTCATACTACCACGCTTAATCCAACCAGCACACCTAAATCAACCAGCACACTTATCACAACCAGCACACTCAACCCAACCAGCACATCTAGCGCCTCGCCTGGACCTCCAGGATGGAATGCTAGTGATTATCTATCAAACAGTGACTATTATCTTAACTTGACAATTGATCATCCTTTCAGTCAAGAAGACAATCTTCGTTTGGATCGTCTTTCATCACCACGCTTTTCTCCAGATGGTAGCAGTAATGCTATGTATTTGCGACGACAATATCATATGCCCGATTGCAATGGATCGTCAACAACATTGCATTGGGTCGATTTGAGAAATCCTTTGAACGACATAGTTGTGCAACTGACGCGACCAATTTGGGGAGTTCATGATCAGCAAGTACACGAAAAGAAAACTAATGAGTAGTTCAGATTAAATTGTCGGTCTTGGCGAACTATATTTTGATCAATCGTTGAACCTTATTTTAATACAAAGTGCAGCATCGGATAAAGCAAGCAAAGTTCTACATTTTCAAATAGCAAACCAATTTTATATAGGTCCTTTCTTTTGGAATTGAAAATTTCGAAAGTATAATGTGATCAAAAAGTAGCATTGCTCACTATTCTATTTTGTTTTTGTACAAATCGTACGACCATTTCGTTTTCTTGTTACAACGATCTATTTCTAATTATTTCTCAATGTATACGTCGAGCGATAGCATTACAAATGTGAGTGACAATAACGGAATGAAATGTCCCGTCAACGAATATATATAGGTTATTACAATCAGAAGCGCTTGTCTGTCATCATTTCCTGTCGGTGCAGTAAAAGAAGTGTTCATTGCATCATTATAACCATGAATGTTTAATTATACCAATATTGATACTTTATAGTGATATTGCGAGCACTAGAACACACAATGAGATAATATTCAAAGTGGAAACTACTTTTGGCCCATACTTAAGAAGTCTTATCTGGTTAAAGGTGAAAAATGTTGCATGCGAGATGTCGAAAATTAAAAATCCTTGTCTACTGTTTCGATCAATACAATAAAATACGAACATATGCACATAGCATATCAGTGAGAGTGAAGGCAAAGTCTGTGACCAAAAAGGATTTTGATTTTCGACATTTAGCTACCAAACCGTTTTAATCCAAAAGTAATAAAAATGCCTGATCATGTTGTCAATTGTCTTATTGAAAAAAATCCAATCATATCTCTGCAGACAAAGTTACTGGAAACATATTATTAATATCAACATGTTCAATGACTATATCTGTAACATAATTATTCAACATATGCATTGAGATATGATGAGAAAAGATTGGTTGTTGTAACAAGAAATTGAAACAGTCGTAAGATTTGTGCAAAAAAGGATCCTGAGCAGTGCTACTTTTTGATGACATCATATTTTCAAAATTTTCTATTCCAAAAGGACCTATATCAACTTGATTTTCGATATGAAAATGTAGAACTTTGTTTGCTTTATCTGAAGCTGCATTTTGCATTAGAATAAGATTCAATGATTGAACAAAATATAGTTAACCAAGACCGACAATTTAATCTGGATCACGCGTTATAGCATTCTATCCACAAGACTTCTTTAGTTCTTCTGGGTAAATAAAACAACGATTCTGTTTCTCTCTAATCGAGCACCATCTGGTCTTACTCAACTGTTTCAACTAAATCTACCGGACAATGTGACAACGATGACGGATTTCATTGAACCCATTCAAATCACTGATTATCCATTGAGCATTGATAATCTCTTGGTCAATCAGCAAGCATCTCGTCTAGCATTTAGCTGTCAAGTCTATGCTAATCTATCAATTCAAGAAACAGCAGCTCGACAGGCCACAGTCAAGGCTAGTGGTCAGCTCGTATATAAATTTGATAAGCTATTCATTCGTCATTGGGATGAATACATGACTGGACTACGTCACCATCCATTTGTTGTTTCTATTGCACGAGATGCCAAAGGAACGTTTCAATTTGTATCCACACCAACAGATGTTCTCTTTGGTGTTGATAGTGATTCACCGACACGCCCGTTTGGTGATGGCAAAAGTCAATGGTCGTTCAGTGCCAGTGGCAATTCATTTGCTTTTACTCGACAACATGATGAAACAAGTAATGTTGCTTGGTCGACTAATCTAGATATCTTCACTGTTAATTTGACTACACCCAATATACTGCCTTCATGTATCACGTGTGGGAATTTCGCTGCGGATACAGATCCGAAATACTCACCGACTGATGAAAATGTGCTGGTCTACCGATCACAAGCAGTTCCTAGCTACGAATCGGACCAATTCAAAGTCAAGTTGTTTAATGGTGAGTTTTGTTTTTCATGATGAATTCGATTAGCTTGTCTTCTAGGTTCGAATGTGAGAACTTTGCTCGATAATTGGGATCGAAGTATTCAGACTACAACATGGTCAAATAATGGGCATTCACTGTTTCTAGAATTGGGCGAAAACGCATATCATGTGATTTATAAACTTCGCAATGTACAGTCTCCTGATGCAGAACTTTCCGTTGTGGTGGGCTTTGTATCATCACACGATGTAAATCCTCATCCAGAGAACGATGAAATGTTTCTATATACTAGTCAAACTCTTACTGAACCGCTCAATATCTGGTTACAAGAATTTTCCACAGTTGATCGACCAATCACCGAACATAACAAAAACCTACTCGATAGGATGCATAGGAGCAATGCAGAGAGTTTTACGTTTATGGGCGCCAAGAATGAGAAAGTGTGGGGTTGGCATGTACCACCGACAAATGGCACCACTCAAAAAGCACCTCTGGCATTTCTTATTCACGGTGGTCCACAGAATAGTTGGTACAAAACATGGAGCTTTGGATGGAATTTTCAAGTGTTTGCTGCGCAAGGTTACGCAGTGATTGCCATCAATTTTCATGGATCGGATTCGTACGGACAAAACTTTACCGATAGTATCACCGGTCAATATGGTACACTACCCTATGAGGATCTTCAGTTGGGGCTCACCGCTGCTCTAGAAATGTACGAATATATTGATGGTAATCGAGCAGTAGCATTGGGTGCTAGTTATGGTGGTTTTATGATTAATTGGATCGCTGGACATCCAGAGATGAGTCAGCGTTTTAGAACACTTGTATGTCATGATGGTCTCTTTGATATGAGAGCAATGGCTTATTCGACTGAAGAATTGTGGTTCAGTGAACATGATGCAGGTGGTTTTACTCCATATGAAAATCCTGAAGCTTTTGAAAAATTCAATCCAGTCAATCATGTTGCGAATTGGACTAAACCAATGCTAATTATTCATGGTGGTCGTGATTATCGAGTGCCAGATACACAAGGTATAGGTGCATTTACAGCTTTGCAACGGCATGGTATTCCAAGTCGATTGCTCTATTTGCCAAATGAAAATCATTGGACACTGAATCCTCTTAATTCGGTGGTTTGGTATGAAGAAGTGTTGGACTGGATGCGTCGATGGACAAAATAGACGAATATGTAACTTTTGAACTTTTGCTATTTCAAACATTGTATTTCATTTTGTGATTTTTCATGTCTTTTGTTGAATAAACATAAAATAAAGACTAATTTGATCAGAAATTGTTTTGAGCGGGTGTAGATGTAGATAAATACTAAGAAAGGACGCACATCTACACCAAATTACACCCACAACGTGGTGAATTCGATAGCAGCGCAGATACTTGAGTAAAATTGATAAAGAACTCTTTCGATTACGAATGATCATTTTTATAAAAGCGACATTTTCTATTCTTAAAAATAAGCTCATCTTAAAGAGATTATGACGATTTATGATTTAGCAAATAATGTAATTATTCATCTATGTATATCTGAGTGTCTTAAAATATACAGACGTGTCTATTAAAGATGATCGAAAAGTTATTTTTGAACATAACTAATGAGATTATGGATATAATAAAGTGCCTTCTTCGCAAAATTTCAAATAAATTTATTTGAAGCTCTGAATTGCTTGGACTTCTATTATCTTGTGAGTCCTAAATATGAACTTTTTTTATCTCGTGTACAAGATTTGTCGTGCGCAACATTAGGGACTGGTAACAGATTGAATCTCTCAATCACGTCTGTCAAACAATGAAACATTGTGTTTATTTTACAGAATGCTCACTAGTGAAAATATCTGCACTTTTTTCGTTGGCAATCTCAAAAGAATGATTCTATTGCTCTCTTTCAAAACTAATCATGATAATTGAGATCAACATATGTTTCCTTCGAATCAAGTCAGTTCAATATAAACGAGAAGCTGGTCATTAACAACAATTTGAACAAACGGATCATTTGAAATGAGTAAAACTTAAAAAACTCTTTTGTGATAAGCAAAATAGATGAAAATCTTCCATTTAGTAATCAACAAAAAGAACAGACGAAGTTAGTTAATCATATCCGATCTATGATTCTAGACAGTGCTTACTCAAATTTTGAAACTAATCATTTTATTTAACTGAATTGATATTCTATTAAAGAAATAAAAAGTCAACTGCTGTATACTGATTATTCGTCGAATTAGTACCGATTACTATTTCGTGTTTTTTTAATATTTCCAATTTAGTATCTGCTCACTCTCTTCCTTAACACTTTCTCTTTCTGTTTGTATTGAAATCAAAATAAGAAGTTTCGCTTATTATATTATAGCAAAAAGTAACGCGTGATCTTAACATGGCATTAGTCATTGGTACAGGACAAGAACAAGTTGTTTCTCGCACATATATTCTCTTGTTTCATTTTAATATAACAAAACTCGATGTATTTGCATAATATACACTTAAGAGTCCATTTTCGTTCTCTCCGAGAAGCGCTGATAAGCGATCGATAAACAGACTATTTTATTGACTGTCAAACAGAAATGCTTTCAAGACTCGATAGGTATATTAACGTAAGAAAAAAAAACAAATCGTTACTATCAATAGTTGACTCAGCTGAATATTAACTTTGTGTTCTGTTTCTTTTTGGGAATGAGAAAAAAGAATCCATTGCTGACAGCCGACACGAACCTCTTTTCGATGCAAGTGAAATAAGTCGTTGATAATTGATATATAGAAGAGAAACAAAAATTGACAAATTTTTTATGACATTTTATATATCAGAAGCATTATATTGATTATTTCGCCACGAGAAGGAACTATTTCCAATAAGATTTTGTTATTTCGTATGTAAGTAACTTTTTATTTCTTTTGCGAAGAAAAGAATAATTGTAAAAATATTATTAACAAGTTTCTAATTTTTTATGAAACACAATTAAAAATGAGTGTTGAAGTTGTAGAACGAGAAAATTGGACTGCCTCCCCCCTTCCCACATCCTTCACATTTTAATCCCGTAGGGATTGTGTTGAAAGCTTGTCTACCCTAGTATGCATCAGATAATTGATTCCTTCTCTATAGATAAAATTCATTTGAATAAATATTATTTGTGATCTTAACGAAGAACAATTAAATGGAGATCTCAAACAATGAAGACACATCTCAGAGACAGAGCGATAATCGAATTGCAAAAAATGTCAATAAGGTAAGACAAATGGAATGTAATAGGATAGGCAATGATACGTTACGTTTTATGCTCGTAGTGGGTCCAGGAATACAATCGAAAATGTCCAACTTCAAAAAAGTAACTAGATATCAAAATATTCATCAACTGATGTGTAACAGATCACTGCTGTTCATTTCTACGTAGAATTTATGATTATGGCCAAATTCACTTCTCAGAAAATGATCGTACATCATGGGTATGTCCATTTTCATTTCAAAACACAATCTCTCGGTAAACGAAGTGCTCAAATGACACCGATTGTGATTGTTTATTAATACTTGCATTTTTATTAATTGAGTAACTATATCACTATCGTTTTATGTAGTATATTCGCTTTCCATTTGATGCTCCCGATGCATTAGGCAATAATCAATCAGCATCACCAACAAAACCAGAGATAGATCTTGTCGAATTGATGCGTGAAAAATGGGAACTACCTCTTCCTGAACTAATTATTTCTGTGACAGGTGGTGCGAAATTATTTAAATTAACACCACCTCGAGTACGCAAAGCTTTTCAGGAAGGTATTGTCTCAGCTGCCGTAACTACGGGTGAGTGAAAGAGGGAGAAAAAGCCATATAACTCTCTTGAATGTGTACAATTGTGATTTAGATGCGTGGGTATTCACTGGAGGATCATATTCGGGAATAATGAAAGAAATTGGTGATGCATTTGAAAAATCGACGTGTAAGGTGAACAAGAGGCATGTGCGGGTACCAGTCATTGCTATTGCAAGTTGGAATTTTACGACAGGTTATTTGCATGAATATTTCTAGTGATTACACACTATGTGTCTTCTATGATATATTAGACCATGAACAACTCATTCAACAATCATCACAAATAAATAATAATGGCAGTGTGCGTTCATTTTCCTTCGCTTATCCTTTTCTTCCAATGATAAATAATTATTTACTAGGAGGTGCAAGTAAACATATCTGATCAAGTAGCAGACTATGAAAGACTATATCGCATTCGTTTTCCAACTGAAGACGAATCCGAATCATATCCGCTGGATCCGAATCATACCCATTTTATTCTTCTTGATGATATGTGTGGTTCGGATGATGATCAATGGAGAACAAAGAACTATCTTGTTCGAGCAAATCTTGGTGTTCAACTAGGCTTCCGAATCATGCAAGAAGCTCGTCGTATTTGGAACCATGGAAAATGTAAATAAAATCCTGGTATCTGTTCTTTCTTGAATTCTACTTAATAGGCTACAAGATTCCAATCGTACAACTGTTGGTAGATGGTGGTCCATCATCTCTTTTGAGTGTTTGTGAAGCAGTCAGACATGGAACACCAGTAATTGTCATTCAGGTACATGCTATCAAAAGACAAAACAAGCTCACTGGTTATAATTCCTTTTTCCTATTATAGAACACAGGCCGATCAGCTGATTTCATTACTAATACTTATCATACGTTGTACAAAGATCGGATAAACTTTGTTCAACCATTACACGATCATTCTGAATTGTAATTATAATTATATTTCCGATTTTATCAAAAAGTGTACTTTTCATTCACAGAAAAAGTTTGATAGACAAAGCAAAAGAGGAATTCATCATCACCGAAACGAATGAAGAGCTTTTTTTCGACATGATTACATCGAAAAAAGGATTCTTCTTGATCAATATTATATCATTACATGTCGACGATTCTCAATTCAAATTAAGTGATGCCATACTTCAGGCTTTATTTCGTGGTATGCATTTCTGTTGGATTACATTCAATTTAAATTCTTTTTATTATTCAGAAGCAACTATGGACGAATCAGAAATAGCCGGTGTTCATGTACAAAAACTCAAACTAGCGATGGCCTGGAAGAGATTCGATTTGGTCGTTTCAGATATTCTCAATAGGAATAGAAAAATCCAATGGACCGTAAAATATCAATGTATAAATTCAACTATTGTTTCTATCTAAAATAACATGAACTAGGATTCTCAATTGGATAGTGCTCTGAGTGATGCACTTCGACATGATTCTGTTCAATTTGTTGAACTACTAGTTGAACAAGGGGCTTCATTTGATCGCTTGCGTCGAATAATTAAGATCAATGATTTATACAAAACTGTGAGTAAGTTTTCTAGATTTCAAATAAATTTACAAGTGTGAAACTTCATAGAAAACTGGCTTACCATTATCACGAAAAAGAAAAGCCACACTTAATGATAGACAACATGCGTATTATGAAGAATATTTAAACATAGATGCATCGACAACAACACCTCATACAGGTAAGTTGCAAATAAAAAATCGAAATTATGGAATTTTCTTCTCATAATTCTAGGCACCACTTACGGTTCCATCGTCGGTTGCTGTCACGAAGATATTGCTCTGAATGGTAAAGTGGTCTTTAACAAGAATGATGTTGTTCGTTGTAATGGCTATGTTATTCAAATCATTATTGGATTTCCACAAACGTACAACATGTTTGAATCATCATATAGTATCGCTCTTTATGTTATCTCTCCAACTATGCAATCTGATTCCTTTCAAATCCTTAATCATCGTCAAATAAATAGAGAAAATACTAAAACAAATACGAATGAATTCAAATTCGATCTACCTGATTCGACAATGTACCTTGAGTCAGGACAATATTTGGCTGTTGGCTTCAGAGAAGATAGTTCAGTCACACCAAAATGCTTTGTTGGGTCTCATTCTTATCATTCATTTAATCTCGATGCCATCAATAAAGCCTATTCGGACAACAAGACTATCGTATTCGACAAATGTAATCGGCTGAGTGTTGCCATCAGTTTTCAATTGGTTCCAACTTCAGGTAAAATCTCTGTAGAGAAAACCTAATACAGAGGAAAATAGCTTAAACGTGATGTAATGTTTCAATATGAAACGTTATTCAAGAGTATTGAAAACATTTGTTCTAATCAATGGATACATTGATATTGACGATGAAACTTGAAAAATAATACTTATTTTCACGCTTTAGAATACATTCGCGATATTTTTCTCTGGTCAGTATTTCTTGCACGTGATAACTTGGTCGTCTGTTTATGCTCCCACAGTCCGGTAATATACCTTTTATTCTTAAACAAACCTGTGAAATTATTTCGTGAAATAGAATACGACTGTTGCTGCTCTTTTGGCCAGTAAAATTTATCAAACAGCAATTCAATTGTCCCATGACACAGAGCAAAAGAAAGAATATACCAGAAAACAAAAGTAAATTAAATTCTATATATTTCAAAACATGATCAATTATGTATTTTAGAGAATTCGATCTTCATGCAGCTCGAATAATAGATAAATGTTGTAATCTGAATGAACAAGTCGCTCTTCAAGTATTGACTACAGAATCAAAATTTTATTTCGGCTACTCACCTTTCACATTGGCCACAGAAATGAATAGTCGATCATTTCTGGCTACTAAATGTGTGCAAAAGTATATTGATCAACTTTGGTATGGAGACATTGATCAGCATGGCTATCAACAAACCTACATTAATATTAATCTAATAGTACGTGACTTAAAATTGGACAGATGTTTACATATGAAACACTGTAGATGTTCTTTTTGTGCATATTTCCTTTTCTCGTGCCTTGTTCCTGCTTTCAAACAATACTCAAATCACCAACCAAAAAAAAAGAAGTGTAAGTTTATGAAGAAACTTATCTTCTTAAAATTCTTCTTGAATGATTCATAGAATCACATACGAGAAGAAGATAAACAAATGTCCTGGATTGTTTATTTGTAATCGGTTGAAGAATTTCTATCATGGAAGAGCCATTGTCAGATTTTACTACAACATTGTATGGACAACAATCTCTTGGAAATATAGATCAATGTCATATGTACTATTGTAGATATTTTATATCATATTTCTTGGTCTATTTAGTTTTATCATGCTTGTCAACTATTTTCCTTTCAACAACAATGGTGGAAAACGAAATGGATTGTCAATAGGTATTCCCGTCACAGAAATCATTCTTCATTTATGTCAATGGAGCTTGATTATCGAAGAGATTTGTGAGGTATCGCGTCTGTCTTTTTCCTCGATGAAGAGGATACAAGATTAGAACAATTTTCTGTCTGTACATAGTTTGAAATCTATCGTCAAAAGAAAATAAAGAATAACACTCGTAAACGACACATATTAGTATCCTATTTTCTCGAAGATCAATGGAATGTGCTCGATTTTATGGCTATTATTGTCTATCTGATCGGTTTTAGTACTCGATTCTTTGTTGTTGAATCCGTCTTTGTCGTATCAAAGTAAGCTTTAATAAGCGAAGATTTCTTATATTCGATATACGTTTGTTTTAGAGTTTTCATGTGCATCGATCTATTCTTATGGTATGTTCGTATTCTTCATTTATTTGCTGCCTCCGAACGGTTTGGACCGAAATTGTTGATGATATTTAACACAGTAAATGGCTCACATTTGTTACCTACTTGCAGGCATTCAGACTTTTTCTAGATGAAAGATTTAGTTTTCTTTATCTTTTTTATTCTCATTTTTCTTGTTGGCTATTCGATTAGTTCTTATGCATTGATCACCACCAAAGATCAGGTTATTTGGATTTCTACTAATGACAGTTCGCCATCACACGTCTACAATATCACTCAGAATGGATCGAATCTTTGGACATGGAGTCTTTTCAGAGATGTCCTCGATTGGGGCATATGGAAAGTATTCGGACAGGTTGAACTCATTGATCACGTGCAAGTAGGTTCTGCATTGAGTATAACAGGTGAGACAATGGTCAAAATGATCGATGATCAATTATTCTCATTTTTCCAATAGCTACCAATGATGCCTATGGTAATACGGCATTTGTTTTGACCATAATTTTTGTTTGCGTGGCTAGTGTACTTCTACTTAATGTACTCGTAGCTCTATTCAAGTAAATGAACTTGTTTTTTTTTCTTGCTAATTACTGCGTATGTTGACTATTATCTAGTGTAACACTAGCAAAAGTCGGAGAGAATGCGCACGACGCTTGGGCATATCATCGATTTTTGCTCGTTCAAGAATATTCGACAAAGTCTCCGCTACCACCACCGATAAATATACTCTACTATGGATACAAATCCTTCCAATGGCTCTCTCAAGTTCTTCGATGTAATCAAGGTGAATAAATCTTGAATAAATTTTGTCATTCAAGTCCCACTAAAACAGAAAAATACGCGCAAGATGAACATATCGTGTTTCTACTATTAGCTTCCTGAGAAGAGTCTTTCTTCTCCAACTTCCCACATTCTTAAAAGTGCTTTGTGATTGAGACTAAGAGTAACTTGATACACAAAGCTTTAAAATCGAGCTCCTCCAAAAGGGAAATTTAGACTTAAATAATTATGCGAAAACCTCTGATCAAGTGGCCTTACTAACAGGCAAAATGAGAGTCTAATCAGCGAATGACTCTTGGAGCTTTCCGTTATGGGTGTAGCTATCAACTGTGCGTTCATTGGCTGAAATGTTATACATCTCGAGGCAAGAGTCTGGTTCTATATCATCTCCATGAAGAGGTTTCGTGTTGATGCCTGGGTTTACTACTTATATTCAAGTTTTCAGGATTCTGCACATACAGGTACTGAGTAGTTCCTTATGAATAAGCTTGATTTCAAAATGTATCGTATATCAAGTAGCCTATTTGCTCAAAGACTGGGTCCCTCAGTAAAAATTATTATTTTTCAAATTTTATCGATTCAAAACAACCTATTATTGAGTTATTTTTTTTCGAAATCTCGCATAACAAATCGAAGATTCATAGATTTACATCGGTCTGATATCACGTACCTCTTCGGAGATTCGAAATAATCGAACTTTTAGAATCATTGTGTAACGTAAATGAACAAGAACTTCTACGGTCAAGCATGATCAGCGAAGTCGACAACTGCCAACGCTACATGCATGTTTTGGCTTCCTCTAAGATTTCATGTCTTTCTGTTTAGTCGACACAATCGGTTCTCTTGATGAAAGCAGCAATCTCGATGCGAATGTACTGAATTTGATTGTGTTCAATGCATCTGACCGAATTATTCGTGATGGACAGATTGACAAGATCGCAATAAACTTTTGCAGAGCTCCTATAAAAACTGATGCTATTATTGAATTGTACAGTATTAGGGAGTCACAGAATGATCTTAACCATTTTTATGTCCGACGGTTGGATTCAATCATCACCAATATCAAACTCTCGAAAGGCATTCAGAAAGTAGCAATTAATGAAATCTCTTTGTCAGAAGGTGAATATCTTGGATTCAAATTTAGTCCGGATGCTGGGAGCCCGTTCACAATTGAGTGCACCAGCTACTATACCAAACATGCACTGGAGAACAATGAACAAGAGCGTAAGATTCTTTTTACAGAATGTAGCAATCACGGTATCTCGGTTAGTTTCTGTATCAAGAACCGTCCAGACACACAAAAATCATGCAGGCAAAAGATAACCCATGATAATACCGAAGAACAACTTTTGATGAAAATCGAGCAGAATGCTACAAAGATGAAGCAAAACCCATTGAGAAAAATAGAAAGTAGTAAAGATTAGATGAAAGAAAACGATTTGATCTTTTCTTAATCTTTTTTTAGAGCTAACCAAGTTTCAAGAGCATGATAATATGTTGCGCGAAAGTAGTATTGCTCAAGATCACTGGCAACATGAACTGAAACTCATCATGGAACAAGAACGAATCTATTTGAATGGACAAAAAAAGAACTCGTTCAAGAATTCTACCAATTGAATGAGAAACTCTAATACCGAGTTCTTGATGATCTGATTTGAAAAGAATAACAACGGTGGTTTCTTATCATTTAATAAATTTTTAGTTACGGAAAAGGGACTCTGTAACAGTAGTTAAACCTTATGATGGACAGCGTTACTAGTAAAGATTTATATTATAAAACATTCGACATGCAACAGATGTTGCCTTTACAAGTACGTAAACAAATGGATTGATATTTCTTCGCTATGCTCTATGTTGCCAGGAGACGTTTTGTTAACAGAGTTGATTCATACATCAGGCTGTATTGGATGAAGAAAAAAATCGAATTTTTGTTTTGTTTTCATTTCTTTTACATCCAACAAATCATTTTGCACTCTATCACACACACTCAGATAACATACAAATACCAAANGAGCATGATAATATGTTGCGCGAAAGTAGTATTGCTCAAGATCACTGGCAACATGAACTGAAACTCATCATGGAACAAGAACGAATCTATTTGAATGGACAAAAAAAGAACTCGTTCAACAATTCTACCAATTGAATGAGAAACTCTAATACCGAGTTCTTGATGATCTGATTTGAAAAGAATAACAACGGTGGTTTCTTATCATTTAATAAAATTTTAGTTACAGAAAAGGGACTCTGTAACAGTAGTTAAACCTTATGATGGACAGCGTTACTAGTAAAGATTTATATTATAAAACATTCGACATGCAACAAATGTCGCCTTTTACAAGTACGTAAAAAAATGGATTGATATTTCTTCGCTATGCTCTATGTTGCCAGGAGACGTTTTGTTAACAGAGTTGATTCATACATCAGGCTGTATTGGATGAAGAAAAAAATCGAATTTTTGTTCTGTTTTCATTTCTTTTACATCCAACAAATCATTTTGCACTCTATCACACACACTCAGATAACATACAAATACCAAAAAAAAAAACAAGATGAATTTAGAATTGTTACCCAATGAGATTTTATTGGATCTATTCGATTATTTCGATGGTATTGATCTTCTTCGTGCATTTTATGGTCTCAATTTTCGCTTTAATTTTCTTCTCGACAATCAATTTCGAGCGTATCGTTTTAACTTCTCTTTTGTGTCAAAACATGATTTCGATATGATTTGTCAACAACATCTACCACGTGTTGCCGATCGAGTTGTTTGTCTTAGTCTTTTTGAGCATGAAGAAACTCCAAAGCAAATTAATCTATTTCTTTCTTATCTTCCATCATTTGATAAATTTATTCAATTGCGATCATTTTCACTTTATGGTATTCGATCATATAAAAGACTAGTAAAAATTACCCATGAATGTTATCATCTTTGTAATCTAACACATTTAAATTTCTACAATTGTTCTTTAGAAGATAATCAAGTTGATTTTCAATTACTTGTCAACAACATTTGGAGTTTGTCCAAACTTGTTCACTGTAATTTTAGTATTGATATCAAAGGGGAAAAGTTTTTTCATACACCAACAAAAAAATCCATATCTCTCAAACGTCTGTCTATATATGGAAGTGCACTGAAATTGAAAGAGATATACCGATTGTTTGAATACACTGATCGTCTTAAAAGTCTTTCGATAAATGTCGAATTCGATGATAATAATAATGATATACTATCTCCTTTTCCAACATTAATTGAATTATACATCATTTGTTATCATCGAACAGTCACCTCGAAAATGATTTCTTTATTGCAAAACACACCTAATTTACGCCGTTTGAACGTTAGTTTATGGTCTAATTTCATCGATGGCCATCAATGGGAACAAATCATTCGTAACTACTTGCCAGAGCTCAAAATATTTCGACTCGAAATGGGAGAGACAATACCTTTCGATCAAAATATAGAAGAACGAGTCGATGAACTGATTAATTCATTTCGAAGTTCATTTTGGATTGATGAACATCAATGGTTTATTCGATGTATTATTCAAACGAGAACTATTCACCTTTACACTTTATCTAAAGTATTTTCTAACTACAACAGTGTGATTCTTGACTCATTTAGATCAACTGAGCCACATGACAATCAACAAAAGTATTACAATAAAATGACTAGTATTGTAAATGAAACATTCTTTGACCAACCGATTCCCTCGTACATTCTTTTGCCTAATATTGAATATCTTTGGATAACACTTCCTATAAATAATCAGTTTTGGTCGATTGTTCCAAGTTTGAATCGTCTAAACTCACTTACATTAGTGTCCTATATTGATACTTTCCAATCTCAATTAAAAGCTTTACTTGATCGAGCACCTTGTCTTCGTCGACTCTGCGTCATTCAAGATGCATCGCTACATTCACAAATGTTATTATTCCGATACACAAATCCATCAATTCGTCAACTTGATTTACGAGACTATAATCATTATTTCAATAAGGAAGAATGTATTAGACTGAGTCATTCATCATTAGGTAGTCAGTGTGAGGTTCTTTCTATCATGATTAATAATCGTGAAAGTATTATTTATTTTGTCAAAAAAATGATCAATCTCCGCTCATTAAATGTTCGATGTGAAGATGAAAAGTACCATAAACGATTAGCAATAGTCAAGAAGGGCAATAATAAATATTCTGACGAAAGAGTGCAAAACAAAGATGATCTTATTCAATGGTTAAAACACCATTTGCCATCAACATGCTTGATCGTAAGAAATCCAGACTTGGTTAACTATATTCTTATTTGGATTTGATAAAAGGAAAATGAAGTACATAATAAATCTAAGTCTATTTAATAAAAATAAATTAAAATGGACTAACATTTCATATGATTCATTTTGTAAATAAGATCTATGTAAAGTGAATGATTTTTTAGTTGTTTGTTTTTTTAATGATAGATCGATAGTTTGAAACGAGTATTAATTAATATAGAGCGGTGGTCCTAATTCTATTTGATCTATAACTCGACTTGTTGACGACATACAGAGCTAGTTTTTAGTTTCCGGCGTAGAAGAAATATTTCTGCATTGATTGATTTGTGTTAGATCGAGGCTATGTCTTTTTCATCCTAATTCTATCATTATATTGTAAAATGACAGTTCTTGTTAGAAGAAATGCAATATTAATAAAGAAAACGATCTCTTAATCAATTGACAAAGATACTAATCGATTCGTCTCATTTCGGAGTATCGATTGGTATCTTAATCACGTTCAACTGATATCATCTGAAAGCGCTGAAAAACAGCCTCTTCTTGATATGAATTGAGCATAAAAAACGGGTAACTCTACTCATGAAACTGTTGTGAATATTTTATTCCAAACTTTCATTGGTTCTCTACATGTAATGTCTGCTATTTCTAGGACCGTATTTTAATATAGAAAATGAAGCCTTTTTTCTTTTGATGGGAGTATCCTTCTGATTGATTCTAGAAGAACTTTTGTTTGATTCTTGCATGTTTTCAATTTAGAAGATCTTTGAATAGCCGGTGAATGACGAACAGCATCACTCACTTTCATCTCCTTTTACGGAAATGTTCTAATTTGCGTTTTATGTGAACAAGATTTGTTTGCTTGAATTTCAAGGATACCATGGAAGTACGTCTGTGATCTAAGAGATGAACGATGCACGAGTAGTCTATATTTCAGCATCTTTCTTCTTTGATCTGAGATTTTCGAAGGTTTCAAAAAAAGGGACAGCGGACGATTGATACCAAAATCAGCCCTATTTTGAAAACCATTCGGTTCATCAGTTCTTCTATGAAAATCATGCTTCGCCTTGCAATGTTATGCTATTCTTCACTCCTTGGGCAACTTTTGGGGACACTTTATACTGTAATAAGAGATATATTCCTAAGCGTTCTTACAGTGAAATTATTCTGCAAACAGTGCCATATGGGTGTGGGTGTGGAGATTGGGACAAAAAAATGGCCCACGCGCGCACCGACACGACATCCACACATACTCACACGCTCATTCTCATTTATATACCATTCGACATAGCGGAGAAAGGGCTACAAAATTATGTAAGGTGCTCTCAGAGCAAAATATTGACCCTCCCCCGCCCTCTACATTTTTACATGATTGGATAGAGCTGGTCGAGCTGACTAAGAATATCATGCAACCGTCAAATCGCAACTTGTCATTTGTATTCGTCATCAACAGCTATGGACTCATTACTGTTAGCCAATAACATTCCACGCTTGAGTGTAGTTATTCAGGTGGTGGGTACGCACAGAGACGTACAGCATTTCATTGCTTACCGCCAATACTTGCCAATATTCCGTCATCGAATTTTACTCGCGAAATGAACTGAATTTTTTCCCACTAGCTAGCAAACCAGATGATTTCACAGCCTGCATGGTTCGAAACTGTCGCATTTATAGCGCCATATCGACTCTGGTCTTGGGCCAGATTTGGCAGAATAAGAAAGCAATCCGTGATATTCTCATATTGACCTGGAGTACATATATTACCGTTGCGTTCATTGCCAATCCTCCGTCTTTTGGTCACATCCATTGTGCTTAAGAGCTCGGCATCCCTCTATACGTGGTCTTCGTCATGCCGTGGACGACAGCAGCCCGGTATTGGATGTGGATGTGGACACAAGGAGGAACGAAGCTAACACCCACCGACACCCACACCTTCAATTCAGATTACTTTTGGCGGAACAATATAAAAAGTCTTTATTTTCCGCGAAAATCTTTTTTTAGTGAAAAAATCAAGCATCGAATTTCTAGAAGCTGATTACAGATTTTAATCCCTAGAAGGTGATTGCCTTCGATAGTACTTTATACGACATGGCTATACAAGTACATCTGAACACGTGACTTAGCACCTGCGAACGAACACACATGTGAACGAATTGTATGTCAGGTCATTTTCCATTTAATCGAGGGAATAAGATGCAATCAGAATTTTAAGGATTAATAATTTTGTGTTATTGTATCAGAATAATCTTTAACACTTCCAACCCAGATAACATCCGCCACAATCTTTAGAGCCTGGATATTTTGGCAAACCCGTGGGATCCATACATAGTTCGTCCTTGCCAAACGAAAAATAACCATTATTAACACATTGAATATCGCCATATTTACAGCAGCATTTTTTATTAAAAATATGACAACATGCTTGTCGTTTTTGTCTGACGAGTGTTTTTGTGTCATCTTCCATTGGAATTAGGAATTCTTCGAATCCTGACGCAAACACTTTTCCTCCAATTACTTGGTTTCCAATAGACAGATGAAAGACTGCACACTGTGACATTTCTAGTACAACGAGCACCAAGAATAGAGTTGACATAGCAGTAATTTGCATTCTATAATTTCGTTTGAATTGCGCACACTGAACCTTTGAGGTCTAGAAAAATAAATAAAAAGTAAATGACGAAGAAATAGGGTGTGGCTGTGGGCGTGGGTTTGACTAAAGAGCATAATTACATTCGCGCCCCGTAGCCACACGCAACTCACACGCTGGTATTTAAGATCTCACTACAGCTAAAATTTAATACTTATCATCAATTTTAATTTTATTATATTTACATTTATAAACAGGTTTGCGGATTTCTTGAATGGTTAGACAAAATAGCACTTGTGCATAATGTGTTACGATCAGAAAAGACTATGAGCTTTTATTAGCAGAGTTCTTGGTAGAACAACGGTATTCATTTGCTAGGACTACAACTATTAATACGAAAGACGCATTTCTGTGAAATTGGCATTATTATTTGAAGTTATAGTATCTAAATTACTGTTACTTTTGAGAGGGTAGATGCAATTATCTTATTACCTTTCGTTGATGGATATTAATTAAAGCTCAAAATGAGCACATTCTGATAGAGTCAGTATCTGAGTGTATCACAGAACACAGATATCAGTGTGGTTAGTGTTTCTATGAGTGTCAGTGCTGCAGTGAACGCCGTTAAGTGTAGACTGAATAATCAGTGGTCGTTAGTGTCGATGTCTTCACAGCGTTAGTAAAACCTATGTCTACATATTCAATGTTACAGTAGCTTCACTATTTGTAAATAACTGTCAATGTGTCAGTGTTTTCACTGTAACTGCACATCTTTAGAAAAGCTCAACCTGAATAGTAAATTAAAAGAGACTCCCAGATGAATAAGGTACGGTCAGCTTTGGCCAAAAAAACGTCAAAAAAAGATAGGAAATCAGGAAACAAGAATCTGCAGAATGAACTCAGTGGCCAGAATTTATCCGGTTCCGGCCAAAACCGATAAGAACCAGGTAAAATCGCCAATCGGATACGACCATCGGATTCCAGATTCGAAGTTCCTATCATTTTCCGATCGGAAATTCACGAATCGAGGCACCGGAATCGTCGACATGGATTGTTATTATCTTTGCGACTTCTATGAAAAGCTTGAAAAATCCGATCATTTGGTAATCGCATATTTTCACTAGTGAACAATCAACAAGCTGACTGCTTAAATACATATTTTTTACAATCATTAAGTTTCGTCGGAAATTTGTGTGTAGATGTTCTCTGCATCACATTCATAGGTATTTCCACATACACCCCTTCATTATGTTGCTCTTGTTTAATTTTTAGTGGAACAAACTGTGATTTATTTGTATACTTATCTCTTTCTCGAAGCTACTTACATAGGCTGTTCTTGGTTTTTACTCATCATAATGCTCTTAAATAGTGATTGATGTAGCTCAGATGATTTTCAAAAGAATGTCCAGATTATTTTTATTAGGAAGTGCAGTATATTTCTATTTCTATTAATTTCTGACTTATTGTGTTCATCCTGTTATATTTTCTGTTTTGTTGTGTATGATTCTATATTGTCTTTATGTTTCAAAAGCTTTTTAGGAAAAAATTTTAAAAAAATGACGCAATAACAACCGCATTTGTGTAAAGTAGAAATGATAAAATAAATAATGAGCGTAATGGTAGACAGAATTACGAAGAAATACCTAGATGTAAAGGACAGTACCAAGAAGTACAAAGAAGTGCAGTTGTCTCTCTTTGCTTCTGGCCAATACAAGTGCAATGATAATGTTTCGTTATGTTGTTTTTGACAATAACATTTTCTAGGTGATCCGCTAGAGGGAAATGGCGTAGTTCATGTAGACAAATGCATCATATTACTAAAGCATCTCACAGTATATAGAAGTAACTCAACATATGTAGAAGTAGTTCAAAGTACACTGAATTACTTTGAAAGTACGTCAAAGTACATCGAAGTATTTAGATATTTGAAACTTGGCAGTAGTTTAAAGTAGCTCAACGTATCTCCAAATAGTTCAAGCAGCTCAATGCAGTTTAAATTATCTTAAATTGTCACAAAGTAGTTAAAAGTAAGCTTTAGGCATCTTAATGCAGATCAAACTAACTTCAAGCACAACCGTACTCCATTTTCACCCTTGGGGATCCATTGCGGTGCAATGTCTCAGTGGTTTTGCCAAAGAGAAACATGATGATTTCCCACTCTCAACTACTTTCAACTGCCTGAAGTAGCATAAAATACCGTAAGGTATCTACTCTCTTGCAGTGCAGAATTGCTAGCGTCTTGAGTCAATTGCAATATTGAGTAAATTTTCTAAACTACTAGGTACTTTAATCAATGAAGAGAATTTACCGTTACGTTACCAAGTTTGACGAAACACTTTTCAGGTGGTAGAATCCGAATCCGTAATTAGTTTCTCAAAGTTCATTAGCTTAATTTATGGATAGAGGAAAAATATTAAGGAAAAGGATGATTTTTTTAAAGAGAAAGCGTGATATATTTTAATAAAGCGATTAGATATGTAGATTCTTCGACCTCGAAGGTCTAAAGGAGAAACTTTTTAAAAATCTATTATTTCTTCAAGGTATCATTTTCCAAACGACAAATCCCAGTGAGGAATTTTGTGGAATCAGTCACAGATTCGGATTCCTCTACCTCAAAAAGGCCTTCGATTAAACTTTATAAAACTTCATCATTGTCCTGAAATACCTTTTCCTATCACGAAATCACAATGATTAAGTTTCAGTCCAGCGCTACTTGTTATCTGGTAACGTAATGACAAACTTTCTTGCCTAGTTTTGTTCCACTAGCAATACTACATTGTTACAATTATTGTCAATGATCAAAAAATATATTGTTTAATACTAGGATACGTGATTTTCATTTTGTTGAAGAGTTTCATTACAGGTTTGAATAGTGCACTATATGCTATGACTGGTGATTATGGAGATTGTATTTGGTTAGTATGATTTCAACTTAAGTAGAAAGTTTAACTAAAAACATTCAAAGTGATAAAGACGTACACTGAAGTACTTCGATGTATGTTAAAGTAACCTAAATTACTTTGATGTAACTTAAAGTTTATGAGGTATTAAGTATCATGCTCTCTGTTGGATTCTTCTCTTCACATCAAATTTTCTTGAATCAGAGGTTTGCATAAAAAATTGGTTGATTGAATACTAGTGATCAACGAATCTAACCTGATTAATTGAAATCAATATATGTGAATGATCTATATGCTTGACTAAAAATAGACATAATAAGTAATTTTATAATATGTCTAATGCTCAAGGAGAAAATTTTATCAATGTATGTCACGAGCGTTTTATTCTGAGTTAATTTTATAAGTCGCTTAGGCAATAAAGCTCGAATACTTAATCGTACTTCACTGACACTCGAATCTCGAAGTATGATCTTGATTTGGGCTTTATTATCAGACAGTCTTATACTAAATGAACTCAAAATGATATGCTCATGATACACCTTGATAGCAGACTTGATACAGCTAAAAGTTTCACACAATAACTTTGACATAGTTTTGAAATATGCTGGGTTAGAATGAAGTACTAGTGTAATTCCCTTGGTTCTAGATCAGAAGGATTGTTTTGATACTGCTTTCAGAAAAAGTGAACAGTTTAAAACTATATCTACTTCTGTTTTAGGAGGTCGTGTGCTTCTATGGAAATTATTGAAATAGAACATACAAACAAAAGAACATAATCCCTTGTATCCTACCTCGCTTCACTTGCTTGAAATGATCTATAATGATGTTTAAACGAAGAATGAAGCCATTGAAGTTTCTGTATGTATTTATAGGGGAAATCTCTTTCCCATCAAGAATATTATCTACTCACAGAGAAAGAAATACATCATAGCAGAAGAAGCTTTTTCAGTTGCCACATGATATCATGATAGAAAAAGAACAAGATGAATTAATATGTCTTGGATGGGAGATAACATTCCTTTCAGCACGAAATGACGTTATGAGACATAAGAGTGGGAAAGACTTATTGATATCTATCCATGCTAAAAATATAGCTCGTACTATCATTGCCTGATGAAATTCAAGTAATGTTTCATTCAAGTGAGGCCAATTCATATTGTTCTTTCCTTCTAGTAATATCATATCAGAAATAAGAAAATTCTCTTCTAATAATTTCTGTATCTTTTTTTTGTGTAAAAAACATACTTTCATTGAAGTATTTTTTGTATAAATGCAGAAAGAGACTCCAATGACTAGAAACGTCAATTTACCTTCATTATTTGCAAACTTCAGAGAGATCATTTCGTGTAGGGCAGAAAGGTTGCTTTTGTATGATTCTATAGTGTATTTTGATCGTTTTCACTCGACAAAAGACAAACATACGTCGAATCTCACACGATTTCATACAAGTCAATTGAAGACTAATTTTGTATTGCATATCAACTCGTTGAAAAATTTCGACTTCAAGTTTAGTTATGAACAGTGATATCGTTGGAGAGACTGCAGAAAACTAAGTATTATGCTTAATTATGGACTTGGAATATAGCGTAGCCGTAAGAAAACGTTTTTAAAACACTTTTTAAGAAACAACAATCGCCTGTCCTTTATGTTGCCTGTTTTTTGAGAGTGTGGGTATAATTTGAAAGAAAAAAACGAACGGAAAATTATGTAAAATAAGAAGCAAGGTAAATAACTATTTCAATATCATGAGAGTTCGAATAAATTTCAGGTTTGAGTGTGGTTCTGGATCTGCTCTTTGGTCAAATCCACAACCAGATCCACGCCTACAACCACACCCATTCTCACACCTGCACCCTCAATACGATGAGTAACAAGTCGACAAATAACAACAAAAACACATATTACATGTACATGGTCCGCTGCAAGGTGAACAATTGGGTGAATTGAAGAAAGATCTAGAACCTTTCCTCCAATATTTCTTTATAAACAGCACAGATTCGAAACATACTAACATTGAAATCTTAACTTGTCCATACTATCCGCGCAATACTAAATGAACATATTTTCCAATAAATTCGATTTTCTCATATGCTTAATAGGTCATCAGTTTCCGAAACATCGTATGCTTGAAAGTTTCCTTTTCATTTTAGATTTCCTATAGTAACTCGATTACCAATAATGATATCGGTAATACAAGAATTCAATGTCCGCATCAAAACATTTCGTATTCAACTAACTATAAACAAGACACGTCTTCAACCTGCTAAGACAGAACACCAAGGTCCTCGAAGATCGGGGTATGATCTGATACAAACTACAAAATGATAAGAAAATATGAAGCGAAATGAACTTCCACGAAAAGAAAAACCACACTGTCGATTCCAAAAAATTCAGAGCACATGCCAACAACCGAAATATCCCCCAATTATTGTAAAACCAATAACGAATACTTATTCTAGAGGAAAAGAAAAGCGAATACTAATTCCCATGCTCAAATCATTTCATACTCGCCCATCACAAACAGAAATCAATGGAAAGAACACGGGCATAAAAAAGTGATCGAAAATCATCATATGATGGCTTGGTTTCTGCTGATATATTGGGTGTGGGTGTGGGTTAAAGATGCACCAGTCTGACTAGGTATCCAGCTCTACTGGAATTTCAGTAAATTGACATAGGATTTCTTAGTTCTTTATCGCATATACGTGCACGACTTGAATGGCCCTCCCTGAGTCTAATATTGGTATACGCAGAGTGGACTGCACCGGACTGGTATGGTAATGAATGTAGGTTGGATGTGAAAGTCATATTGATCGGTAAGTATGTTGTTGGACTACAAAGTATCGTCGACACAGCATATAGAAGAACGGGTGTGGGTGTAGGTGTGGGTATGGAGTGTGAAGTGTCGGTGGGAATGCATTTCAGCCGACGCCCACTCACACCCTTTACAACGGAACAAGCTGAATGAGAGGGTGCTCTTGCTCGAGAGAGAAGTACATCCAGAAGAGCTGCCATGACACCAGAAGAAATCGAACAACAATGATCAGTTACTCGTGAAAGAAATGCTGCTACACGAGCTAATCTTACACCGAAAAAAGTTGAACGACAACATGAACTGGCTGCTGAGAGAACTATGACCATACGAGCTACTGCATCACCGAAAGTGGCTGAAGAACAGCGTGTACTAGTACACAAGAGAAGTGCCGCAAGGCGACCTGATTATATGACGGAAGCAGCTGAAAAACAACGAGCATTGGCTCGCAAGAGAAGTCGTCTCAAAAGTAATACGATGCAAAAACAAGTAGTGAAGAAAATAGAAACAAGTAGAAATGTTGAAGTTGAGCGGCCGGAATCTGTTGATATGGAATGCAAGACTAACTGCTTGAAAAAATTCATTCAACAGATGTCCATGAATTCTCTAGCGGAAGACGTATACAGGATATGCAATGCTCGTTACTACAAACGAACGTGGTTTGCGACATGTACTTTTGAATACAATTCCATCGATTGAATTGCTTAGAACACATGATGATCTTTGCAGAATAATTCCTGGTATACAGCAAACGAAGAACTTGCATTCAAATGAAAAGTACAATATGAATCACATTCTTGATTTTCCATCGTTTGGAGATGAAAGAGAAGAAGGTTAATATTTTCCTTAGTTAAAGCTACGAAACAAATTCAAATATTTTCGTTACAGATAGCGACAAGTAACGCTCATCGCTTCGACGCGCTTGATCCTCGACTGAATTTGATCTATTAATCATCTGTTATCGCTTCATGAATTCTGTTTTCAGAAGGATGTGGGCATGGGTCTGGATCTGGATCTGGGTGTTTATAAGAGACAATAATTCATCCACACCCTATACGGATCCTATAGAATGACCCAAAAGTAACACTACTGACAGCTTGCGAGATGCCTAAAATTAAAAGAAAAATAACTTGTTTTTTTTCGGTAACTCTAAACGTAATTAAAAATAGCGTCAGTCACAACCATAGCAAAGCTGACGAATATGTAAATACACTTACGTTAGTAAAATAATGCTACCGCAATCTGATCTTTCTTCCAAATCTGTTAATGCACTCAGTAAAATGACGCTGCCGCAATGTTATCTTTCTGCCAAATCTGTCAATACACTGATATGCTAAGCTCTGTATTTATAAAATACGGCAAAAGGAGAGCGAGCGTAACTACTTCACACGGCACCAGAAGAAGAAACAGGGCAGAGTGAAGTGAATTGTGGTGTACACGTTCCCATGTAACCATGAAACGCATTTTAGACGCGTTTAAACGCGTTTCCGATTGAAACAGACTCCAAACGCACTGAAATGCATCTAGAGTACTAGTGTCT
>CAJNSZ010000513.1:42554-78632 GCA_905329745.1 Rotaria sp. Silwood2
TGGAAAGTATTCTTTAACAAAAGCCAGATATCTTCCACAAGATGACTATTTTAGCATTGTTTTTATTTTGCCTACGTATCATTAGTGTTCAGTTTGTAAATATTTAATCGATAATGAAATTTTTAGATGTATGCGAATACCAATAAAGTTGTCAATACTTAGACACATCCCTAACTCTGAAAGAAGATAGAGTTCAAAATTGATATTATTTATACATCCGTACTGCGTCGCTCTTTATTTGATTTAGCTGAAGGATCGGCTCTCTTTTGGAAATAGATGGTCATAATCATTTTCACTTTTATTTATACAAGACCTGTAACAATGAAAGATCAGATGGTCCAGAAGACATAAGGAACTTTTTAGGCGAAATTTTACTAGTTATACTATTTTATTAATTTCTTCTAAGTTCATGTTGAAAGATATGTGTCGCAAAATTCTTTTCAAAATTCTATATAATGTTTTAATTCAAATTATAGGGACAGGAAGATACACGAAAAATGTTCAAGGTCGCCGAAGGCACCAGCTCTCTAAAGCACGCTTTGGTATTCCTTAACATTTTGCTAAGCGGTGACAAAAGTATAAGCATATATGAAATTAAATTTTCTGTTGCTGTGCAGAATGTAGATCTAGCTCTTGTAACAGCAGTGATGCAAAAACTTAATTCTAGGTCCATTAACATCCTACGTTTGTAATAGAACAGGAATCCATAACAAGTCGACTTTGATTTATTTTCATTTTAATCGATTCGCTTCCCATTGATAATCGATAAAAGAACCATTATTTTGGTCATTTAAAATGGATCTTTTGTGGCTTTTACATGAATTATATTTTACATGGGAGCGTGTTTGCAGTTTTTGCAAGTAGATAATGTAGCTTTCTCTTTAATGAAGTTACTTGTTTATTCAGAACAATGCCAATTTTTGCCGGGGAATTTTGACTTGAAATCGACCGTTCGTTAGAGAAGACATTGCTAGGTGAACAGAAAACTATGCTTATTTCTTATACTTCGGCTGACTAGACGTCCGTTGGAACTGGATAGTTTCTTCTCTACCATTACTTTCAAATGCTTTCAAATAAAAAGAAGGATGACACCCCTGCTAACAGAAAGTTGAAAATTCTCTTGCATTTTTCAATTAGATACTTTTACCTGGAGTCATGTACTTGGGGCAGTCTACAAGTAGTGGCGGATTTACTTTATTTTCTTACAAAAAGTTTTAAAAAATTTCTTTTTTTATGAACAGATAGAGCGTCTTTCGTTCTATTTTTCTATGCAATTTGATCACTATTCAACTGGTATCACAATAATAAAATTTCGATAAGATCTGCTTCGTTCGCATGTTTGCTGGTAGCATGAACATGAATGCTCGTGAGTATTTTTTGAATAAAGTTTGATAGAAGCAAGGTAGAGAACTGCAGTTTTGATTATTGGAAAGAAGAGATGAAGATGCATCGAATCATGCATTACTAATTTTTCTAACTTGATTTTTATAAGATTTTCAGTTGACCTTTTAAAGAACAAAGCTATCCTGTGAATTGTTTACGGCCTGTTCCATGGGGTTTCTCCCACGAAAACACAAGGGTTCTTGGAATTGACCGAATATGTCCTTATCTTGTAGAACATAATGACTTGTTGTTATGGTAAAAAAATTAGTTTAAACAGACGTTCCTTCAGAAAGATATAGAAGTCACAAGTAGAGCAGGAAAATGAAAAAACTCGAAAACAGCGTAAAACTAGGAAAAGTACCAAATATTNCTTTCTGCAAAACATGTAAACAGTGCATTCAAAGTAACGTGATTCCATTTTTTTTCACTTTCGAGAATCACATGTTGCTATCGACTCAATGCAATAGTTTGCGCTTATATTTTTCTTCGAAATTTCGATTTCGTAGATAGAACAATTTAATACGTGTCATTGTCACTTATAAATGAAACTTTGAATAAAGCTAGGAATGAATTGTTTCATCTCTTGTTTGATAGGATGTTCTAGTATCTTACCGAAAATTTGGGTAAAAATTTCTCATATTGTTTATTGAGGTGTGAATCATTTTGTTTTTATCTATATGCCAATGCTAGAACTTATAGGTGAGAACTAACTTTGAAATAATCGGTAAAACATGACATTTCTGTTATCTCTTTTGGCTACAGGAGAGTGAACTGTTTAATAAAGAAATAAATATTTTCAAAAACACCCACATATTTTCATTTTGTGTTCATTGGCGATTCAAATAACACATGATAACAGAAGAAGCATGTTCAACTAAAGGATAATAGTTTCAAACAGTTTCGTTCAGCTTGAATGGGTAAAATCTATAAGTGTCTTGAAAATAGTCAAATTGCCGTTTTTTGACAACCTACTAATATATGTGAGATAACAACACCAAAATCTGATAACAGCATTTAATGAAATTTTCGTGATCAGCTGGATAGCCTTTTTTTGACCATGAATAGTTCAAAGAGATGAATTTTGTTCGGAATTTTTATGATACGAGCTCATTATGAGAAATAAATCACATTATTTCAAAAAATGGCTAGCATAAAATCTTTACGTTACTATATTACTAGTACCTGAACATTTCAAAATAGACAGCCTAGACATTTCAAAATTAACGAGAACCACTACCTCTACAGCATTATAAAAATTTAGGCATATTAATGAAAAATCAATTATCAATGACTATCTAACTGTATCAGTTAGACGATCAATTAATACATAAACGGATAATATTGAATGAATGAATAGACATGAAAATATGCGTATCACTCATTGAAAATGCATATGATGCAATACATATGAAAGTGAGTCAATCGGTCTAAGAATATGTGAATATACATAACTGACTCATATTCAAACTTATGGTTTTCAGGCTTATTCGTGTCTTTTCGCACATTTAAAAATCGCTCTGATCCATTTAAACATATATCTAAATCTGTAACAGTGCTGCAGATGTCTAATGATTCCCATATTAGCTTATTTATGTTTGTTCATCGATATTTATTTGTTATCATGCATGTTTAAATTTGTTTACAAAGATGTGTGATAAATTCACACTTCATGTGCACCAGCAATAGCAGTGCTATTAAGCAGCTACCCAATTGAATTCATACTTCTTGTTGCGAAGGAGCTATATTCTGGCGTAGTCATGCCTATTTTTAATAATCAGCACATGCTCATTTGCTGGCATAGTGAATTCGTCTCCTTTATATAGAATTCGGCTTATACGTTATTGTTCACGATTAGTCATGCTTTAATGTGACTTTAAATGAAGGATCAAAAGTAGCATATAACTTAGTGAGATAATTTCGGTATTGGTGCATAATAAAATAAGACATCTTTTGACCTTCTACGCATGTTTCAACTTGTTTATCACTAATTCAAGAAAGTATTTTCGCAGGTAAAGTTAGGTTAACTCAAAAAAAATGCACATCTGCTTATTGATGTAATAGTGTTAACGAACTTTTTTAGCGAGTGCAGCAATGGATTTACTGACCAGTCATTTTCAGAATTTTAGAAGATACAGTAACACTGTCTTGAGATAAGTTTCAAAAGGTATTAGTATACAAAATCTAAAAGCAAACTTCTTGGAACATTCGAGCATGACTAAATGATCATCTTCTATTTCAGCTATTTTCATTGGTAAAAGCTTCTCATAGGTACTCAAATTTTGATAATTTTTTAAATAAGAACATATAAGACAGATAAGTTTTTATCAGTTGTTCTGAAATTAGAAAATCGATACAGCGAGAAAATTCACAAGATAAGAACATTTTCAAGGTTTCACACGAATTTCGAAAGCTGCAATAGTTGTAATATTGACTGTTGTTATGTATTGCATCCGTTCTGTGATATATATATCACACTCGAAGGCTGAATTCAATTCAACTTTCAAGCTTACACTCCTGAACTCGATAGAAGTGACCAGAGAAGTCGTCTAAAAATGCGTCCATATTTATGAATTTCTTCGAAGAGTAGGGGTTTCCGCTTTTGTGAAATCAATTGTTGTCTTTGAATTGGATGACACATGGATCCTACATTTCTCTCTTGGTTACAACTACACTATAGTTTGGATTTATGGATCTTTTGCTACAAATGCGAACAATGTGAAAAATAAACTTTTCGGAGAAGGTGGTTAAATACACGTGAAATACGATACGTGTGACCTCTGCGAACCTATTTCAACAACATGTTGACATACATGTAATCAGTAAATCACAGATATACATATAATGCGAAAATGTACTAAAAACTATACCTGGTGTTTTATTGCGATATTTCATTCCCAGAACAGAGCCAAGAATAGCTGCTATGATGCATATCATCACCAATACGCACATTGGAATTAAAATTCTTTTCTGGATATACCGACGGCGACTTGACATCCTGATGAAAATTTTCAACAAAAATTCAGTTAGTTGTATCAATCGAAAAACCACCAGCTTCTTACGAAAACTATCTCAAAATCGATCGAAACCTATTCCGTTCAATCAAATTCATTAGGGTTATTCTATTCAAAGCTATAAAGAACAATTTTCTATCATGAATATTGAAAATCAAAACCTAACTCAAGGAATTGAATGATAAAGCTGTTTTGCTTAATAAGCCAAATATGTTTCTATTACTCAACTAATTATTATTTTTAGTTATTGATCTGAAAACCTTTCTGATTGCTTTGTCATTGTAACAGTTTATTTGATTTTCAAATACTAGAGTATGTGATGCAAATCAGTGGTTAATATTTTTCGAAATCATGTCTTTGATTTTTGCATCGTATTGTGACTTTTAGCATGTGCTTCAGTTCGTATGACAGTGAGAATTCATTATACTACTCGGTTATGCAAGTTATTAGAGAAAGAACACCTAATATTCAAGAAAAACCATTACGGCTCTTTTATTTAGAAACTTGAAAAGACTTGATAAATTTGAAGAACACGACAAATGTAGTTCGGCTGCAGGAAAGAAAAGCAGTTTTCTTCTCATTCTTCACGATTGGCTCTTTATTTCTTTTGCACTGGTTTTATTCTTGTAACGTTAATAACTTTAAAATTTTTCATAAAAGATACATCAGTGTCAGAGATAATCTTTAATAAGGAAACCGTATAACTCGTTGTTCATGCGAAGAAATCTAAATTCTTAAGTCTTTGAGAGGGTTCCTTGAACGTCAGTGAGTCAGGAAAAGATTATCGAATAGTCTTTGAAAATTTTTTCACGATGCTGACTATGAATCTTGATTTTTTATTTCAGTTTGCAATTAAAATTGGGAACTTTATTAATAAGTTATAAGCATTAAGCTTGAGTATATGAATAGATTTGTACTACTAGTCCAAAATGACTCGTATCGATGCACGTATTTTCTAAAAGTAGTATAGTAAGAAGTATAGTGTAATCTTCATATGAACCCGCAAAGACTCGATAAGCATACTCTGTTAGATGAAGCAAGATGAGCTTACTCAATTTTTGGATAAAGAGGCGCATCTAAGAACAGACATACTTCAATTTAAAATAAACTGTTAGCAATGTTCTATTTACTTTGGAATGGAAGCTCCAGTAGTGATTCCTTCGGTACCATTTGTTTTAAATGAATGATGTGCAGATCAGATGCTGGATTTAATAGTGATTGTACTTCCACAAAGGTTCCTGGCAACAGTAAAATTTCTTCCTCGTCGTTAAAATACGAATGAGCGCTTATATTTCTGGCATTTAATACTTCAATGGAAAATATAGTCCTCTCTCCTGTTGTACCCAAATAGATGTCATTTTCTAGCACGGCTAACGATTTTGTGGCGGATGAGAAAGCCCACCATGTAATTTGAGCTCCTTTCGAAAATTCATTAGTAGTGTTCTTTCGGACACCACGCCATACAACCTGTGCTGTTGAACATGGTATTTTAACCAAAGCAGTAAGAAAAAGTTTAAGATATTTCAACCATGGCAGTAATTCCTCTTGGTTACCTCTCCTAAGCGCATGGTTAAGATGAGAATAAAGACTTCCGCCTGTAGTACGCCACTCTATTGTGTAGAGATAAATTGAAGCTGATTCATCACGAGTCAGCTCATCGGGCGGGTTATCTGGAGTGCGCTCTAGAGCCATTGAAACATATATGAGAATGTCTGGAATAATGGGTGTTAACAGTACACATGTATCAGCAAGCGGGAGCATTGGCTCTTGAGCATAGCCAATGAAAGGACACGTCATTTCTCGATAATCGACATCTTTCATTAATAGACGAGCGTTTCTATGTCGAATTTGAAGATCAACGTCGTTCGTTACTCTCTCACGCAGCCCACCGTTTTCAGACATTTCCGTAAGTTTATCCATTGTGCTGAAAATAGTTTTGTTATCTGAAGCAAGAAAAATATCGATAGCAGCAAATAGATTAATAGTTACTGATAGAATGTTTCTACAATATAAGTCCAATCTAGTACTATTGTGGTACATTCAAATATGATTAACTGAATACCAAATTGACAAATGTAAGAGTAATTGACAAAATATCATTGCCTTATCTTCTACAACTTTTCTGGAGATACACAAGTTACTGGTAATTTTAACAGAGTATTTTCTTCTGTGAGAAAAGCCTATTGAAAACTGTTAAATGTAGAATACCTCGACCAATGATTATCGATTTCAGAAAAAGTGAATTTCGCTGGAAATGTTCGAAAAGATTTGTAAAAATCGTTTTATGCAGCAAAAACTCTTGCAACCAATGAAAATACAAAAGCAGTAGCCTGTACCGATATGTTTTCGGACTGGTCTGATGACTTGAGACTGTTGTTCACTGAACAAAACAAGAATTTAGTCGAAAATCATACTAAAAATTGGAACAGATTTAGATTCGAGGTAGCGTGACCGATCACCATCGATTTCTGAAGCTTTCTTGCTAGGACCAATCGGTTCACATCCACTGTGGTAAATATAAATAGTTAAGACTTAGAAATCTACATTGTGTAGTCAAAATTGTCTGCCAAATTTTCTATTTATACAGATGTCAGTTTATGTGTTCTTTGCATCAGAAATCATTTACATTGACAAATATCGACGGAATGAAATTCCTGAACATATTTTCATAGTTCTATTTTAACTCAAACAATCTTGGCATATCTTCTCGTACAAATCAGAGTAGATTTTTTCATCAACTACTATTGTCAATGCACTAGAAAGAAAATGACAACGCACTGCAACATCTATCTGGAAAATATAAGCCTTCATCATATAACTTCTACGGTCGGCATCTTAATGGGCAGTGTCGATATCAAGAAACCATTGATAATTATTAGCAGACTACAGTGCAAAGAAAAGAGAAAATTAAAGATGGAGAGCATCAATAAGTTACACGAACAAAATACGAACTGTCGAGTAATGCATCTTTTTGTGCTCTGCCTATGTCGTAAAAGAAAGAATGCTTCTTTTGCTAAATGTCAACAAACAGAAATTAGAACAAAAATAAGTCACTGTCTTACAACTACACACGAATTTTATGCTAATTGTCAAATTCAACTGGATGCCTGTGGAAAGGACATCTTCTTTGACGTAGTTACGACTGCATCCTTTGCTTTTTTCGCTGGAACCATTTCTAAAACAGAGAAAAAAAACAGAAAAGTATTCAGAACTAGAAAAACATGGCTCCGCAAACAGCACTTTTCCAGCTTTTTTTCAGAGAACCGAACTAGACCAGGGTTTTAGCAAATACGGATGGACAGCGATTGGGAACAAGCCAGAAACTCACCGTACTTGATCAAGTGATCGCATAAAAAAAAAGAGAATCAATATAGATGATCTTGACCATCAGAAATATTGGGGGAATGGAAAGAATTATCAGAGAATACAACAGATAGCATCGTATTCCTAGAAAGAAAACAAAAGAAAAAGCCATAAATAGGGTATGCTCAAACGAGACATCAACAAACCACCATCCACTTGTTTCTTCTGAATGAAGTAGGAAGTATTTCTCTTTATCTTTAACCTATAAGAAAACAATGGTTGGATCTTCACTTCGCATAACTCTTGCTGCTTGGATTTCTATATTCCTTTGTTTCCCTTCTCTCGTTCATCGATACTATAACAAGGAAAAACAAGAACAGTAGAGAAGCTTATGGGTTAATAAAAGTGGTGATGAATGTTCAAGGATGAACAGAGAAAAACCAGATATAATTATTTCATGTTTAAATAGAATATAAGAAATAGAATAAAGAAGTAACTGTTTTTCAAATACTATTCTTCATATTTTGTTAAGAAAGTTGATTTGCCATTTAGCAAAAGTTAATTGTCTTATTTTATTTTATTTGTTTAAATTAATAATTGATAACTATTTAAAAATTAATGAATTTATGACAAATGACATAAAAATAAAATATGAACAAACAAACTAGACTATTTCCTTTTGCTAATCTTTTATATGAGTCATCGCTTGTGATACAGAAAACGATTAAATGTGTGTCTAGCTATTACTATTACAGTCTTGTTTTTCGGTATCATTATCGATGACTAATATAAAACAAAAGAAAAAGAAAATAGTCTAGTTTGCTTGTTTGTTTTTATTTTATTTTTATATCATCTGTCTAAAATTTATTGTCTGATGAAGTATCGCATTGAGATACAAAACGTCACTAATTTTTTATGTTTGTAAATTATTAGTTTAAATAAAATAAAATAAAAAAACAAAATTAACTTAAGTCAAATATTAAATACTATTCTTAGCTGCTCACATTTTACACGCATTCATTCGTGCTCGACAAATAAATACGAGAAGACATAACTTGTAAATTAATACATAAGGCATCACTCAGAGAATAATCTACAGATAATAATTTTTTTAAAGTAAATAACACTGAAATACATATTTTATTATTTTATTCTATCAAACATATCAATGATATGAAAATAATAACTATTTTAACTTAATTAAATCTAATCAAAAATTCAAAAAGTTCATTGAGTTAATATGATTGATAATTACAATTATGATTGATATTTATAACTCAATGAGCTTGTTAATCGAAAAGGGGATCAAATTCTAACTCAAAAGTTATAACTCGAGCTACAACTCGACTAGTTTTAACTCCCACATTGGCTTCAATGTTTCAATGTATATCTATATGGATATGTATTATCATAAATAAATATAGATACAAATATAAATCGTTATATGTATTTATTTACATATTCATACATCTCTCTATGTAACTTACTCTACATGAATTTCTTTGCGAATGTTTGTGTCACTGCAGTAACAAGTTGATGTATGTAGACGTTGTAAGCAAAATTGGAACTCTAACATTGACGTGACACTTATCAGTCAGGACTAGAATTCCAGTTTTGTTTGGGCAAAATTAGAATTCGACTAGAAATAAATTCAGACAATCAAAACAATTAAAAGTTGAATAGAATAACTTTTTTTTATTCAACAATGTCTTTTTATTTCACTTAACAATTTATAAGACAAAATATTTTAATCTATTCGCCCATATTGGTGCAAGCACCTCGTTTCGAATGGCATGTTGTCGAACTAAAAACTCCCTTTTTCTGCGTGAACATTGTCTTGTAGGACACTTACCTTTACAGCCGCAACTGCAACCGGTTATTGCTGCACGTACATAAAGTTTACATGCTTCAATAAATATTATATCTTATAAATCATCAAGAAAAATATATTTTAATTCTTGTAGACAAGCCAGTTTTAAATCAATAAGATGTTCAACCGAATATGAATTTTCCTAATTCACTAAATAGACAAGCTCGTTTAGACGTAATTTTTTCATTCTTTTCAATTCTGTCGACAATTAAACATGGTAAAAGTTTAGCATTGGTATTTGTTCTATTAACTGTATTAATCTTAACGTCAACACAATCATTCCAATAAAATTTTTGTATTTCATTAATTATACTATTTTGGTAATGCTTCATTTTCTTATTTGCCACATTCAAATAATGGTCGGTAGCTACTTTTCGTGCAAGATCATGTTTTGTTTGTGATGGTTCATCTGATAGTGAATGTGATGATGAAATATCAACTAATAAATTTGCAACAGTATCATCAGATAATTGTTGAACAAGTTGAATAATATCATTGTCAATGGCATCAGTACAATCATTAAAATCATCTTTTTCATCACACATAATATCACCATTTGAATCAACAACTGGTGTTGGTAAATTTTCTCCATCAACAATACCATTTTCTTTAACGATTTTCCAAAAATCAGAATCAGAACGAGATTCTTGTTTGAATATAACTTGATATGAAGTTGTTTTAGTGATAATCGATAATCTAGTATTAATGCCATAAACAACAGGTAATAAACTATCTGACCAATGCGAAGCTAATACATTAATGTTTCTCTAATTCTTGATAATAAAGTGATTCATCATTATTTATCTGGATGGCCGTTGAATCCGATTCTGACATTTTTTGATTCAATTGTAACGTCTACATCTATATCTATACGGTTACAATTAAGTTTTTCTCTTTTTTTCAGTCCACACTACTTTTGATAAAGCACGTGATTGTCTGAATTTGCCTTTAGTCAAATTCTAATTTTGCCTACACCATAGATGTGATCGCTGATGCATGTCTAATCATTATTCTTACTTTTCGAATATTGAAGCATGACATATTTCAGTTTATTGTAAGAAGAAAAAACAAATATCAGTACGCTACTAATAATAGATTTTTCTTTCGTTCTATCGGATACACACTCCAATATTGCATTTATGTTCTTTCCTTCTCTCATAAATTGTTTTTTTTTCTTCCTTTGGGTAGAACATTTTCACACGCTGTTACGTATTAGTCATATGAGATAGGACAAAACTCACACCATTAAAAAAAGTCATATTTATTACATATAACGCTGAAATTGCGTGATACTCGCCTATAACGCATTGAATATAACATACTGTTTTTCGTTTTTACTATTCTGTTGTACAAATTCAGACGTAATAGATGAATCATAAGACTCTAACGTAAACTTAAAATTTTACTGCTGCTCAAATTCGATTTTATTCTTATACGATAATATATATCAAGGCCATCATTCTATGACAGCAATTTATCTGCTCCCAGATCATCTATCCGCAGAATCAGACGCTAGGCAAAAATTCAAAATTTTTACCTATGAGCAAGATTAAATTTCCATAGAATCATTCTTATGATATTAGGTAACAAACAATTGAATTCTATTATTTACCACATCTATGGTATTACTAAAATAAAGAACTATCTAAATCTGACAAATAATGTATTTTTTAGGAGTTTAGATAATTTATAAGTACTTTTTTCGATTACAATCTATGAAAGCTTATTTGTTTACTTAAATACGTCTATATATACTTAGGACAATCCAAAAGTAGTGTGGCGTCGTTACTTTATTTCCGTATATAAAGCTTGAAGAAATTTTCTTTTTCTATGTAGTGAGAAAGAAAACGATACTATATTTTTCAGTGCTATTTTATCGCTCTTGAACTAACATCAGAATAATAAAATTTCAATAAGAACTGTTTTTGTACAAAACTTAATTATAACATTAGATCATATTATCATCCATGTGTATTCTCTTTTCGTCTTTGTTGCTTCTTTTTTCTCTTTTCTTTTCTTTTCTTTTCTTTTCTCTTCTTTCTCATGCTGAGCCCTTCATACATACATGTGTATACCAACACCTGTCTTGTTTGTTTTGTGTGAATGTATAGTTTATTCGTCTATTTTCAAGAAAATCGAAAAAATAAAGTTTGATTAAGCTTTAACACTGTTCACTTGTTTCAGAGAAGTACGGAAAGCTTTCGCTTCTACACCAAAATGTGTACCGCACTTAGCATTCAGGCAAGAGTTATTCATGATAAATGATATTCTGTTCACGGCGATCAAACTTCTTCTCTCAGAACAGTTGAAGAATGGTCTAAACGATTATGTGAAAGTCGAGAAGAATTTTAAGATGAAGCACGACAAAGCAGATCTATTATTGTAACAATGTCTCAAAATATTGAATAGGTTTACCTTCATATTGATGATGATCCTTATACTACAATAGAAAAAGTGGAAGAGTAAATTTATCTAAGTTTCGCCAGCATTTAGCAACTCATCTCCGATCATTTAAAGCTTACGAATATTATTGCTGATCATATATCTAAGCATTCAATCGATTTTCAACGGACTGAACGAGTTCGAATATGTAAACAAAATTTGAAGAAGGAAGATGCCGCTTATGTCTTGTCGAGACAAATGACAAGTCATGGTTTTATCATAAGCAAAATGGATGAAAGTCATCAAATTATGCGTGGGTAGCAAGATGAGATGCTTTGCCTGCCATATTTCAATGGAGTATGTTTGCTCCAAGAAACTTATTTTTCATCTTTTTTAAGTTAACTGGCTCTGTTCTGATTCATCACGTAGAACGGAAACAAACGGCTGGCCATCAGTATGATAATTATCAACTATTGTTTGCAAACTCTCGTCGACTAAATCAAACATCAACGACTTTCATTTGACACCCTACATTAAACTTCGCCACGACAATGAAAGATAACATATTCATAAAGATGTGGCCAATTATCTTGAATCGTAGGGTATCAGAATAATACGACAATCATCTAATTCCCCTGATCTGACACCATGAGAGGTTTAGTTATTCAATTTAATTAAATAGAATCTAAGTGATGAAAACGATGCCGAATCATTGTAGGGTGCTGTAACCAAGTTCATGTACTCGTTAAATGAAGAAGAGTATAGAAAAATCTCAAATAAATGGATTCAACAAATGCAATTGTGCGTGGCTAACCAAGATGATTATTTTGAACATTACATGAAATAAAAACTTCTTGAACTTGTTTCTATATTTCTTTTTTATTCTAAGACCATTACTTTTTTTACGTTCTATTATGAACGGACGGCTAGGTATTAGAAGAGACAAAAGAAAACAGATGAAAGAAAAGTGAAGAGAATAACAAAAAAAAAATAAAAAGAGAATACACATGGATGATACTATTATCTACTGCTATAGTCAAGATTTACATAAAGTTTTATCGAAATTTTATTATTGTGATTATGGGTGTGGGTGTGGATATGTTTGTTCTTTTCCTGTACACCATTCACTAACATCCACATCCACGGAAAGTTCCAATGAAATTTTCAAAGAAGCAGTCAGGAAGAACACTTGATGGTTTTAGATAAATACAAATAACAAAAAAAAAACGAAAAGGTTTGAGTAAACGAAAGACTCGCACATATATTCAGTCTCATCTGAATCATTGTAATACATGTAGAAAACTTAAATTTTATCTCATTCATGACTTACACCAAATAAATTAAAGAAAGATCAATTTTTATTTGATTCAATTCTGTTTCAAAATGAAAATAGCTTAACACATGAATATTAAATTCTGATTATTTTTAATTTGTAGCTATAAGGTATGATATTGCAGTAATTTTTGATAGGTTGCCATTCATCGAATCAGTAGGATAATCACAACAAACTAGACAAGAAAAGTATTCAAGTTAAATTGCCAACAGAATATCAATTGTAACGCGCTTGTACTCTCAATCAGTGTTATCTAGTTTCACTTTACTGAAATTTTCGCCAACTTTGAAATCTTTGAATATATCTAGATGCTTCTACAGAACATTAGAAAAAAATCAATTTTTACGTCCAGAGAGTTTTAGACAACTGAAACTTTTCGGATTAGACTCCTCGGTTGATTATTAATTAAACAGTACATATGTTGTATTCATTAATTGATTATACTGGCATACTTATTGGTTAAATAAATGACGAATATTCTCTGAATTATTTATTTCTTGTATTATTTTAATGATTTTTCGTAAAAGTTCAATCATTCGAGTTTGGCAATCAATAAAACACAAAATTACTTAGGTGATATCAAAAGTAGTCGCGGAAGCAGCTTAATTCCGTATAGAAAGCTTGAGGAAATTTTGTTTCAATATGCAGTGATAGTAAAGCTACTGCTCTATTTTTCTATGATATTTGATTATACTTCAAGAATAAAATTTTGATAAAAAACTGTTTATAATATGTAACGATAGAACTACCAGGAAAATATCGAATAAAAATGTTTTAAATTTCGATAAAAAAGACAAAGAACTGCGTTTTTTTTTCGTTGGAAAGAGAAGATGGAGACACATTGAATTGTATATTTTAACCATTTCTTATATGAATTCTGAAGTTTTTTCAATTAGTTTTCTAAATGTTGAAATGATGTTTATTTTTTATGAAAAACAGAAAAAGCCAAAAAGTGATTTATTAATACAGTAGTGGTTAGAGAACCCACTCATAGAGTCGACTAGAATACCGATAATTGCCGAATGACAAAATATAAGCCACTGATATTCTCGCAGTTTCTTAGATCCTTAAATTGATGGTTTGAATGCACACCCTATAGCTCAAAAATTCTCTGTAAACAATCCATGGGTGTACGTTTGTTTTCAAAAAGGTCATTGGAAAAACCCTGCAATAGACGGTTCGGCCTGTTTTCATTTCTTCTTTCCAACGATTAAAGTCAAAGCTCTCTATTTTGTTTCTATCAGAAGTTATTCAAAACACATTTATGCTTTTTTTACCATTATAATCCTATCGTTACAAATAATAACAAACAGTTCGTTGTCGAAATTTTATTATTGAAGTACGATGAAATATCGTAGAAAATGGAGCAGTATTTTTCCTATGAGTAGATATGGAAAGAAAAATTTTATCAAACTGTCCATAACTACGCAATTAAGCTATCTCCACTGTTAATTTTGATATGACCTAATTAATTTACGTACATTTTCATATAAATCATTTATTATATCAATAAATGAAAATTACTCTTAGAATTGATGAACTGTTCTCTTGTATCGAAAATTTTTTTATATTGAAAAATTATTTGTAAAACTTAGAGATTTTACTTGTTCTAATAGAAAAAAATTTCATGTTTATGTAACATACTATATAGTACATAATTATTTACAAAATATATTATAAATTGAGAAACATAAACTGATTCGTTCAGATTCACACTTTTATGATTGACAAATATTCAGTAAGAAAAAGTGAACTCGAAGAAATTCGTTTATGATGAAACTAAAAATACAAATTCTATTTGTTCAATAATTAGTTAGTCAATTTTCAGAGCTGATCAAGTCAAGTGAAGTCAGACTCGACTTGACTTGCGACTTGAAAAATCTCTGACTTGTTCAGCTCTAATCAATTTTCTATTCTATTTTTTTCGAAAAAATTGTTTTTCAATCAAGTACAATAAGTTTGAATTGTATAAATCGAACAATTTTTCAATCCATATGCAAATAAAAACTTATTCATAGAAAAATCTAATTTTCTTGGATATATTTTTATAAACCGGACGGATAGAATCTATTGAGTTCAACATGTTCAAGGAGACAATGCAAGTCCCCGTTGATAACATATGACACTCTGTTTTTCTTATAGTAATTTTGTTATTAATAATGTATGCACTACAAGTAGTTTGTATGAATTATATAAGAGCAGGATCATTTGGATCAGTCAAGAAAATACTTTTGCTTTATGTCACACAGGTAAAGCATAAATATGATTCTACTTAGGAGCCGACTTGGTGTATATTTTGTATAGAACAATTCGTTTATTTGTTTTATTCACAGTGATTCAAATATCTCTCTCATCTATTCTAGATGGTTTCTAGTGGTGTTGTATTTTCGATTTTCCTTCATCATCTTAAAACGTATATGGTAAATCTGGAAGATAAAATAAGGTTTTTTTCTTTATTTGGATTGCTTACAGATTTTGATACAATGAACATATACATAGCAAGCAGGATAAATGAAAGAGCAATTTGGAGAATTATGATTAAAAATAAATTGTCATGAAAGTTAAAAATGAATACCACAGATAAAAATAGTCAAGTTTGGATGACCAGCGGATTTATTCCACTGTTCAGAATGGTAGAGAGACAATGAGTAAGAAGAAAGATCATGAAGATGTTGAAGGTGCTGATTGCTGAGTGTTTAAATTCATTTGTTTAACAATATCCAGTGCTTCAATGATTGTTGGTGGATGTTATTTTGCTGTGCGTTATAACTAATTTTTCTCCTGTCGTTCTACATTTTGATTGTTGAGATTTTTGAGTTTCTTGCTGTTGAGATACAGCAGAAGCTTTAGTTGAAAATTATTTTTCTTGTGTTCGTGTTAAAATATTTATATAAATTTGTTCAGCTTCTCTATATGTTTGTTTTGTTTCAAATAAGTTGATGCAAGATTGTTTTTAGTTTTAGCTACATTTGGATCATCAATACATAAAGTATTTGTATTAATATCAATAGCACATTTATAATATGATTCTTTTTATCAAAATTTCCTTGATTTAGACAAAGTAATGTTAGGCATATAAGTTGTCTAGCAATATCGGAATGTGCTGATCCAAGAGATTTTTCGCGGATTTCAAGAGCGCATTTATATAAAGTGTTTGCTTCTTTAAATTTATTTTGTTTACCTAGATCAAAAAAATTAGTATTGTAATAGATGGAATGCATTGATAAAAGGTACTATAAAGAACAGCTAGATTATTTAATGTAGCTGCTACAGCTGGATGATCAGGTTCAAGTATTTTCTCGCGAATAGTTAATGTATCTTTAAGTGAAACATCCACTTCTTTAAATTTTGATTGATCACTATAAATAAGAGCAAGAACATTGAACATTATAGCAACATCTAGATCCATAGAAAAATGTTTAAAAAGTACATTTTATAGAAAGGACTTATACTAGATTTAAATATAACATATAATGATTCTAATTTTGTTGTAATTGAGACTTTCGGTATATAAATTATTGAATTTCTTGATATTAAAGATTATTTGAGATAGTCCTTAGGGCAATCCAAAAGTAGTGGCAGAGGTATTTTAATTCCTTATGAAAAGCTTAAAGAAACTTTTGCTCCATATACACTGATAGTAAAAATCGACGCTCTATTTGTCCGTTCTATATATCATTCTTCAAGTAATATCATAATAATAAAAATTTTATAAGACCTGTTTTTCTTTCATATATGACAGTTATACTAATGCCCGTTTAGTAGATACTTTTTTGAATAACTTTTGATAGTAACTACGTAGATAGAGAGCTGCAGTTTTCATTGTTCGAAAAAGGAAATGAAGATGTAACAAATCGTATATTGTAGATCTTTAGAACATGATTTTTGCAAGGTTTCAATCGATCTGATTGAAAACAAACCAACTCTGCGAAGCGTTTACAGCGAATTTTAAATTGTGCAGTATGTATTGAAACCGTCAATGGAAGATATACAAACTGCACAAGGTTCAGATTCTTTGAATTCATCAATCATGAATTAAAGGTAGTCTAGCCGAAGCTCTAAGTGATTTTTTTGATAAATGTTTTTTTTTGCTGTTTCCTTTTTCCTAAGAAACCATTTTTTCCACTCTTAAAAAAATGATCAAACAAACTTCAGACAACATTTCAGAAAAGACGTATAATATACGATTTGATACATCTTCATTTCCTTTTTCGACCAATGAAGCCCACAGCTCTATATCTTGTTTCTATCCTAAAATTTTCAAAAAAGTATCCACTAAGTAGGCATTAGTATAACTGTCACGTATGACAAAAAAACAGTTCCTATCAAAATTTTATTATTATGATGTTACTTGAAGAATGATGTAATAGCACAGAAAAATAGAGCGTCGTTTTTACTATCAGTGCATGTGGAGGAAAAATTTCTTTAAGCTTTTCATAAAGAACTAAAATACCTTTGCCACTACTTTTGGATTGCCCTAAGTAAATACTGTATTTTCATTTTACATTGATCTGATGATTTATAAGGGCACTTGCTTAGAAATAAGAAAAATCTAATTATTTAGCTTAACAAAAATACAAATGTTTTGCGATTGTTTTTTTACACAGTAGAGATTTTCAGTAATGAGTTGTCTCTCTTTTCTTTTGAATTATTACATGTTTATTTTATAGAAAAGACAACAACTTCCTGGATTTATAAGAAACTAAGCTGAGAGACGGAGGACGAAAACGACACTATGCGGAGGATTAGCTAAGGATGAACGTTGACTCTTCGGAACTATGACTCTCTTCTGATACAGTTAAAATGCATTATATTGTAGCAATAGACAATTTCAGATAAATTCGACGATTTAAACAAATTCAATAGATCTTAATAGTCCCTCGAAAGATAAAATGAGTGTCATGATTTTTCGCGATCTATCTGGGGTAAAATTTTCAATTCGAACGATTTTACATTTCTGAGAAGTTGCCAGAGTCAAAAAAGAAAAAAATACATTTTCTTTCTCGATAGTTTAAAATCACATATAAAACTTATGTTGATGACTTGATATTTTTTCTAATTTTCCAAGTGCATATCTACATAATGGTACAGCAACTTCATATCGACCTCCAGATGCATATTGAATAACAAAATTATGTGCTGTGCAGTTTTTAATCTAACTATTGTCCATTTCAAAATACAATGTGTTCCAAGGTTTTTTGAATCGAAAGAGGAGACAAGGGGACGTATTTTTCTTCAATATAATATAAGACGAAATTCTCTTTAAATCAATCATTTCTGCAAAACATTACAAAAAGTGTATAAAAATGGTCTGTCGTTCAGATGAAATTTTCACAAGAAATGAGAAAATTTGGTTACAGATGATTTTATTTGTTCAAGATTAGGATGTTGGAAGATAACCATTCGAAGTATATCTTTAACTGTAGATATGAAGTTCTTCTATCTAGACCACATGTAACAACAAAAATTTTGTCGGAATAACAGATTGTTTTCAGGCATTTTTTGTAATGTTTTACAGAAATGATTGATTTTAAGATGATTTCGTCGTATACTGCATTGGACAAAAAATACGTCTCCTTCTCTTCTCTTTCGATTCAAAAAACATTGGAACACATTATATTTTGAAATGGACAATAGTTGTGATTCTGAGAAAAAAGAATGAACTCCACTATAGATAAAAGGCTACATGACTTCTTTATTTTGAAAACATATAAAAGACTTGTTTAGATTGATGCTAAATTCGAAATTTTGTTCCAACAAAAGTGATTATTCTTCTATCTCTTGACGAACTCTTCGTGAGCAATAAAGTAGTCGATAAACATTTCATTTCTGAAATTGTAATTATGACTGTAGATAAGTTTGACAAGCATTATCACAAAAGTAGCTTCGCAAACACTTGCGACACTACTTTCAATAACCTGAAAGTGATAAACGGTGATTCAAGGATGAAGACGTAAGCTTCTTAGTTAAGAGAAACCTATATTTTTCTTCTTACAAATAGTCAATTCGTAGCAATTAAACATAGATACATCTTACATAAAATGTATACTTTTTCCCATCGAGTAGTCAATTTATAAGATAGGAACATGCATCCTTGCTTTTTTTATATGAGTTCATTTTCTCCCCTTCATATTGAATTCAAGGGCAGAGAGGTAGTTTTTCTTTGTTATCGAACTGTCAATAAGTAAAGCTAGAGAGACACATTGCCTTTAATTGCTCATATGCGCTTTTTTTATGCAGCCAGTTCGTGACAATAGAAGACAGACGTCGCTTGTTTCAAAAAATGTAAATCTTTTCCAATGTCAGATAGATATTTATTGCTTAACACAATTCTTACTTATTAAAATATATGCATTAATTTCTCTCTTCTATCAAGTATATATTTTTTAACACAGAAATATTGCTCTCCAAGTAGTACTAATTCTGTTGTGGTAGGCGATACACCAAGGAGGCAAAAGCGTATTTCTAAGTATTTCCGTATTGCAGAAATACGTTTTTTACCCATCAGTCTCGATTCAGCTATTTGGCTTCAACGAAAAATTTCAAAAATACAATGATTCTATAATTTTGCTCAGTACTGTAGTGGTCATTAATCATCATTTAATCAGAAATACAAAGGAGTTTTTTCTGAAATAGGTAATGCTTTTGTCTGACTTCTTCGTAGAGTACAGATAGATTGAAACATGTAAACACATTGTATTAGATTTTTGCTTTTTACTTTATTTAAAACATTCGAAAACAATGCAGTAGCATACTTTTTTCCTGCTCTCCTATTGTAATAACTCAATCTTCTAACGTTTGAAAATCAATGCACAAAATATTTGTGTTCCGATTCAGAGCATCAAGTGCGGATGTAATTCTTGATTATAATCGCTGAAATAAAATAGTAGAAAAGTAAAACAATTCTGGATATTACCGAAGATCAAATGAGAAATTGAAGAAAGAACCTTTTTTTTTACAGTTTATTGCTTTTTTCATCTAGTATTAATTTTATAAGAATATTTTCTATCAAGTCATCTTGATAATCTTTATACGGGTAGGATAGTCGATCGAATTTCTTTTTCCATCGCCATATTGTTGGATCAATTAAGCTTACTTGTCTACCACCCATTTTATTCCGATAAATATGCCGTGCAGCTGGATGTGTTGCTTGAACGAATGCATATTGGAATCCTTTTGCTTTTCGAGCATGATCACACAAGATCCTAGTCATTCGACTAGCTAACCCTTGACCAGAATGTTCACCTCGAACGGCAGTAGCGATAATATTTAAAACTGAATTTGGCTTTAATTCTTGACCAAAGTCACGAGAAATAAACAAATGATTCATTTCATGACATAAATCACCAATTGCGAGAAAATGTGCAGAACTATCAGTATCGTATGGATGCTTGATATGTGCAAGAAACAGATCGCCAGCGATGGCTGTACCAACAATTTCTCCTGAAGGCTGATGTCGTGCGAGAAAGGACAATTGTTCATCAACAACATCGGCTAATAGTGGCCAAGCACGTTGGTGAAATAAAATGTCCGAAGTAAGTTTATCGAAAAATGTAGTTGGATTGTGTCCGATAAATTCTTCGGCCGTGAGTTGAGCACATAAACGTGCATCTCTTTCATTGTTGATTACTTCGATTGCATACTCATTGCTGGTGTCGTCTTCGTCGACCATCGTGCGTGATTGATGTGAATGTGGTAGAAAAGAAAAGAACACTTGATAAAAAAGAACAAATGTTCGTTATTTATGCCACGACGATGGTTTTTTTCTTTTGCTTTCTTTCTGTCTGTCTCTCTCTTTCTGCTTTTTTCTTCATTCTTTTTTTGCGTTCTATCTACATGCACTCGGTTCTCTTCCTTACTAACGTGATCTAATGAAAGTAGTCGTTAACTTGTATTATCATTAGTATACTTGCTCTTTGATACAGAGTGTGCTCGACTATGAAAGTAACGAAACCATCTGAAAAAAAAAGGATACCCAGAGTCTTCGTTCTGTCGCTGATGACGGTACGTCATGGTTACAAAACGTTATGAACATCTTCATACAATAAAATGTAATTGAATGGTAGATTGTAACATCGCTCATCTCGACCCTGACAATGATTATTTTTTCACATCAATCAATTATATGGTTGACCATTATAAGTTAGTCTTGTCGAGTAAGAACATTTGCATGATTATTTCATCGAAGAAAAACAGCAACGCATTTTCATGATGATACCGTGACTCAAGATGTATTATTTGTCGGCTATCCGAATTGATCAAACTGCGTCGATGTTACAGAGCAATTACACTGTATACCATTCGAAAAGTGAAAGAGCTTCATGTTGATGATGAATATTCGATTCGAGCGGCTAAGAGTGGATGGAGTGTGAGAGTGTACTTTGCTCGAATAATTCAACAGTCAGCAAAAAACTATCAGTTTCGTTTGAGCGGATTTTCGGTTACGCCCCGTCATATCCTTCTTGTTGATTAAGCGAACTGTGAACGAATGGATAATTTACCTGTCCAGCAGAATGCGCCATTTGGATATTGAGTGGCACAATGAATAAGGTTTGGCTCTGAGACTATTACATGAAGCATTTTACAGAAACTAGTTGTAAGGCTTCTATTTTCACGCAGTTCTGCTGACAATATTCGGTAGGCTTGTTCAGACGCTTCAAAATAACACATTTTGCAATGCAAAAAGTCATAATGCCTTTCGTACTAAAATCCTTGAAAGCATCTTACAACATCCACAAGTAGAATTGAAAAACTCTTTATGTCGATGATGAGAAAGTTCTCAGCGAATTCCTGTGCTTTCTTTAAAAATATACTCTTACAATTTGCAGAGCAGAACACGTCAACATGGACCTCATATGCAAAAGGCCGACATAGTGACTGTTTACTTATGAACGCATATTCCATTTCACTCTTAATTGTAAATATTACTTACGACACCTGTATGTTTTTAATATGTTATTCAAGACTGAATGATTGATGCCGAGTAAGTCGTAACTGAAAAAGCATTTTTAATATGGCAGAATGAAAAAAGAAATGCATTAGTATCTACGGAGATGATTTTCACTTTGATTTTACTTCTGCAAGAGCGAAGGTGAGTAGTCATCGTCTTTACATTCTCAATCTTGCTTGACCAATTTGTACGGCAAATTGACAAGCTCACACAAAGAAGTTGTCTCCCAAATTTATCAATAAGGGAGTGTTTTATGGCTACCACAAAATACCAAGAATTTCGATGTGGCTGAAATGTTATCAAGTGGCACAAACCAATAGAAGCTAACAAAAAAAATTCAAAGTATCGCACGAAGTTTCATCCTTCTTTAAGAAACTGATCAGATATGTTTAAAAATCTATTATGAGTTGAATACATATGCATAGGTCAAAACCTATCCAATAGCAAAGCCGAGAAAGTCATTATATACTTAAGGTATACCAAAAGTAGTGTCGGTCCTATCTCAATTTCGTAAAGAAGCTTTGAGAAAATTTCTTTTTATATAGAGTGATAGTAAATACAAAGTTTGTACATTTCTACACTATTTGATTATAATTTATCTAATATTATAATAATGAAATTTTCATTAGACTTGTTTAGCCATCATATGCAACGATAACATTTATCCATATTGTCTTCGATGTGTATTCTTGTTTTGATCTTTTCTTTGTTTTTTGAAGACGAGGGTGATTGTGTGGATAACCAATGCGATTATTTTGGACACTTGATGAAATAAAAACTTGTTGAACTCATTTCTGTATTCCTTTTGTGTTCTATCGTCACTACTTTTTGTACATTTTTATAAATGCATTAGACAGTTAAGCATTCAAAGAGACAAGAAAAAAGAATCAAGAAAAGAGAGAAGAAAACAAAGAGAAGATTTAATGTTATTGTTACATATGATAACCAAACAAGTCTAATGAACATTTTATTATTCTGATATTAGATGAATTATGATCAAATAGAGTAGAAATGTAGAGCTTTGTTTTTACTATTGCTTAATAGAAAAAGAAAATTTTCTCAAGCCGTCTTTACGAAACTGAGATAGAACTACCACTACTTTAGGTATACTCTAAGTACATATTAGAATCATAGTAGTTCTTATTGAAACCCAGAAGATAATAAGATAAGACATGAAGTTCAAAGCATGATGAATTTTAATTGAATTTGAAGATGGCATGACATCCTATAAAGAGATATTCCTGAGAAAATGTGAAAATCGATGTATCATGATTTTTCAGTATCCATACAAATATGTGAAGCTCGATGTGTCTATGCCTGCCTGGCATCCGCATCGAGGATCATGCGATATGACTACCAGATGTCAAGTTGATGATGAGTGTCGTCTAGAATAACAAGAAATCTTGAGATAACTTGAAATCGTTGCAAATCGCTGAATTTTTTCTTATATTTAAGTGATTTGCAGGGCTTGCAGTGAAAAGCACTGAAAACTTCTGTAATATTTCTCATGTTTATGCTTTACTGTTAGTGACTCCCAAAATCACTTTTTTCGACCCTGATTAAAATTTTGTTTTCAGAGAAAAACAGTTTTAACAATCTGTAGATGTCTTCCATTACAGATAAAATTTTCATGAGAGTTGGATGTATGTGTGGGTGTGATTAATGCTTCTAAGCATATCCACACCCATCCTTCGTCTTTGCCACTATAACAGTAGATTTTGGATTTTCTCCCACTTCGGAAGTATCTTATTTCTACAGTAGTAAAAGAACAGGTAGTTCTACGTAATAAGGTTAATTTATTTGATCTATTTAGACCTAATGGGAGTCTCTTTGAGTGAGAACCGATTTCAAGCCATCTGATGAGACTAACTGAGCATCATCAGAATTGCTCATGATAGCTCTACTCCCTCTCAAGTTTTGAGCCCCTTCGAGTCGCCGATTGGTCTTACTTTTAGACTGTCGTTTTTTAATCTTATTTCGAAGTCTACGTATTGAAAAAGGCTCAACACAACACAACACCACGAACCTTGTCTTATTTTTTTGCCAATGGCACAATATGTCTTTTGTGTCACATGAGTCATTCGCAGAGAGAGAGAAAAATGTTGATTGGCACACGTGCCTTTGTTCTTTTTTCCGCGAAAAGTCGATGTCCCTAAACACAGCATACTTGAATAGCAGCCTTCATTTGCATAGTAAATATTTGATAGGAAAGTGGAGAATGGTCCATTTTTGTTGGCTGTTATCGGTGAGTTTTTTCCAACTTCCAAGAAAAACAACACAAAGCGAATACACAGGTGACGTGACGTCAAATCAGCAAGCGCTGATGCCCATGTGATGACGTTTCAGACACTTTGATGCAAGTGAATTTCTTAGACATTACTATATAGCGTAACCAACAACACTATGATTACACACTACTCTGAAATATCTTGTACATTAAAAAAATGTAAGTTCCATACGAAAATTCCAGCGCTTCGTACAAACAAACTTGCCGAGGTTTTCGTAGAACAGACAGCTGTATGTTTTCGAAATGAAGTTCTCGACAAGGAGAATATTCAAGTTGGTTGATCCAAACAACCTCTTTCTTGATCTGTGATTAACAAATCAAATAGTCAACAGAACTTTAAAAAAATGTATCGGTATGAATCATTCTTTGTTGTAGATTTAAGATGTGCAAAAAGATTACAAATTCAGCATTTGCTTTTGCGCATTACTTTTGATTTTGCACATTTACTATTATACAAATCACAATCCAAAATGGAAAAAGATATTGACATTTTTAAAGAATCAGCAATGGATTGTACTATTTGTGGAATGAAAAGTAACAAGATCTACGACAATATAAATTTATGTGAACTTTGTTATCAAACAAATATACAACATTTGAATTCATTCAATGCTAACCTTGAATATGAGCCTCCAAACTATATAATTGACAACATATATTTAGGATCGCAAAAATCTGGTGTGGATATAAATAAATTATTTGAACTCAATATCAGATATGTATTAATATTAGGAAAGGGAATGAAAGCAAATTTCAATCAAATAATCTATAAAATAATTGAAATCGATGATTCATTAGAACAAAATCTATCCAACTACATTAAAGAAGCATTGGATTTTATTTTTGAAAGTCAAAAAAATAATTCAAATATATTAGTCCATTGTGTTTCTGGTATCTCTAGAAGTGCTTCTTTAGTTATAGCTTATATAATGGATAAACATAAAATCAATTATGATCAAGCCTTATCTTATGTGAAAACACAAAGACCAACTATTCGTCCAAACACTAATTTTGTTGAGCAATTAAACAATCTTCAATGAATTTTCTTGAATTCGTATTAAAGGATGAATGTAGTGTGTGAGTGTGCAATGTGTTTTCTGAAAAGAGTCTTATCCACATCCACGCCTAATGGTCAATTAACCTACTAGTTCTTTCGAGAAAAGTTAATAAACACAGCCTACGAAGATTTACAATGTGAAACTGATTTAATTGTTGAAATATTTAATCCTTGACTCCCCCTGCAGAATGGATCCAGAATATCTTGATGAAGCAACCAAGGCAAACATTATGTAGGTCGTTCTAGCATGTCAATAGTATGAACAAATGGTTCTGCATGTTTTTTTAAAATTTCACAACATTCCTACATATGGTCACTTCATTTGCCACTGAAGTGTAAAGGTTTAATACTAAGAATTCCAATTTTAATCTTTCACGTTTCATACACGCTAATGCTAAGAACTTAGAACGAAATCTACTTTTCATCTACTAGTTTATCACGTCCATTAAACAACACCTGTGTCGTGTTTTTTCTGGTTTTCTTCACAAGAATTGGATATGCTGATGTTTATTAATTTAAAATCATTATTTAACATAAATAAAAGCCTTCGAAATTTCTATGAGACTAGCACTGAAAGCATGAAACTGAAAAGAACTAGGAGGTTCGCTTTTTAAACTAATTAGTATTTATATTTTTAGGTTTCTTAATATGCAGTTACTATCCCAATATCGTAGAGTAGCAGTTGGCAAAAGTTGTGCGACAAAAAATATCTTTTCGGATGTTTATGCAACGAAAACATCAATTGAAATGACTATCCATCGAGATTTTCTGACTGTCAGTTAAACTTAGCTCAGACAAATAAGTTGGACATTTCGAGCGGGAGAATGCTTAGTTATTCTAAATTTAACTTCTGATGATTAAGTAGCTTTTCGTGACTGTAACTAATACATTCATAATAATCCAAGGTCCTATTTGTGCTATGACAAAGCATCAGTTCAAAGCCAAAAGCTATGATTTTAATTACAACTAGAAGTCGCTCAATACAAAAATTTTTGTCTTTTGTATTTCTGGATTATTAGAATCGTCAAAATCGATGTAAACGACAAAATTAGGCTAGCTTCAGCCCACTAAAACTTTAAAAAAAAAACAGGTTAAAACCAACCGGTTTCAAAACTTCAGTCGGACCTTTAATCAGCAAAATGGTCTGTCCAGTAGTGGTTATAAATCTGGATCACATCCCGAAAAAACCAATTAAACGAAAGTAAGATATAGATGACATCTATTTGACTGTGGTTACAGCCTCAATAAACCTTACGGGTTAAGAAATAGGCAAGCCCTACGAAAAACGATGAACAGGATCAGTAAGTAATGAAGGATTATCCTACACAACTAAGATCACGTTCACTGCTGCTCGACAATATAGACAGAAAAACTCGAGTTCGTCACTATAATTCTTTTTCTTATTTCAACTTGCAAGTGAAATCTGAAAAATAGAATCTATCCTGTTCACTGATAGTATCGTCAAGAAAAATACCCACTAAACTATCGCCTAAACACACTATACTTACCAAAAAGTCAGCTAAAAAATCTGTATGACTGTTAACGCCTCAACATAAAATGTAATTTTCTACAATGCCGGCTCTGAAACTGCTCTATTTACTCAGCCACAACCTTGAAGAAAATCATACTGTACAACAGCTAGATATTGAAAGTACCTGATTAGTTGAATTCCCAGCATGAAAACACCTGATTGAACGAGATTTGTAATATCAATACTCTTTCAAGGTGAATGTATGGCACAAAATAAGTGCCAGATTAAATAGTTACTGTATATCTACACGGTAGAGATGGGCAAGTCAACTATTTTTTGACACAAGTCCAGTCAAGTCAAGTAATTGGTTTAAGGTAGAAAATTTCAAATCAAAATGAGTCAAGTCTCACGTCATTGACTTGAAATCTTTAGATTTTCATAATTTAATCCTCTATCAATTTATTGAAAAAAATTTTACATCAGTTTCTGATTACATCTTATCATTCTTAACATTTGTAATGTCTTTCTTGACAACTTGGATCTATATTGCCACAATACAAATACCACAATGTGAGAAAATTCTTTCTACAGGTGCTGAAATTGCGAAGCTGTCAAAACTTTCTTTGCCTTTGATTCAATGCTTTGTATCTGATTGACTGATCAATAAGAACGAATATAATCCCATACCATGGATCACGTATGAATCATATTCACTTTGATCTGTGATTATGCGACTATTAATAATGACCTTAGATATTTCCTTTATTGAATAATAAGGACTATTCAGATTTACTGTCATGAAAAAATGGGCACTTTCCTATGTAGTATCTATGGCAAAAAGAACAGAATCTGATCGTACAACAAAAAGTATAACTTTACGTTATATGAATCTAATTTGCATTTTACTTGCAATAATATATCGGACTTGACTTGTATTTGTATGTCCAGTCACAAATCAAGTCAAGTCAAAAATGACTTGAGTTAACTTTGGTTTAAGTCACTTTTAGCTTGACATGGCTATATCTGATACACGCGAGAGGACACTCAAGCACAAAAACTTATTTCATTTCATACGATTCTTCCTTGAATCTAGAGAACACAGATTCGCCAAGTAATGTTTTAGTTCTGGAGAGAAAATGTTTCTGAGAGCTGATTTGGAAAAAGTTTCGATTTTCGCCTCTTTTGGATACTGTTTCAACCAGCTAGATCAAGTTGCTACATACTTTTACTGAGAGTCCTAAAGGACTGAAATATTTCTGGGGTAAGTCTATAATATCGACAGCTGGCCGCTGCCATGTTTGAGAGTACTTCCCAAAACATGGTCTTCTTTTAGTTACAGTCTAGCTGATTCAGGTTTCATTTAATCTTAAAAATGGTTGGATTTATGACGGAAAAATTCTTGAGTGATAGTTTTAAAGAAAAGATTCTGTTGTGAACTATTTCTTATGAATTTAATTTTTTCGCCTTTCTGAAAAGTCGGTGTTCAATTGAACTTCTTTCTTAAAAGAATTTTGGTAGAATATTCTTAAAAAATATGTTAGATATTATACAAATCTTTCCTGTAACACATCTACAATAAACCTATAATATTAGTGACTAGTCACTCCTCAGCATCGCTTCGGAGCACAACTCACGGCTAGCTGCTTCCGTGTTTAAATTAACGTTTCCAATAGATAATCATTTTTCGTTTACAATCTAGCCGATTCATGTTTTGGATCCTGTCACAAAATTATTGGATTTAGCATAAAAGACTCTCAATAAATAATTCAAAACACAAGGGTTATTGTGCAAATATCTATGGATAGAGTTATTTGCATCGACGTGTTTTTCCACACATATCGTTTATTGAAACTCAATGAAAGAGTTCTATTCAGTTCTTTTTCTTATTTCGAGTGTTTGCATCAATATTTCACCGGAAACTTGACGCCGAATCTCTAGCATAGATTTTGTATTGTGCATATTACCTTGTTGAAGAAAAAAATGGGTAGGGAGAGGGAAGCCGATCATCATGACCCGAAGTCTGTATAATACACTCCGGAGTGCGGGTGTGGGTGTGGGCCTGGTTAAAAGGGAGAAGAACACCCCACATCCACACCCGACTAGACCCTGAACTATAGAATAGGTAAAGTCGGATTGAAAATGTAGTAAAGCTTTCTGATTTAGAAAGCGGTTTTCTGGAAAGTCGAGTAGAAATTTATCAGGATTATATCTCAAAGTATTGAATTTTGTATAGATAAACGTTGCACAGTTCCCATTTCCTAGTGGTAAAAATCACAAATCATCAGCTGTTTGTCTTTCAGGGATACTCAACTTCTTACGAAAGGCTTTGTATCTTGAGAAGAACAGCAATTGCATTTGAATTTCAAGTGTCTGCTCTTCTGTCCAGGCAAAGTAAAAAAATGAATAAGTATTGAATCATTGATATTCACTAAATATAGCTATGCAGTGTATCTTCATCAGTAGTTTGCTTTTATAAGGAATTAAAAAACAACATGGACAAGTAAAAAATAAGATAGAAAATCAAAATTCGATGCGCCACCATCTACTATAGTTTTTCTATGATATATAAGACTGCTTATCTCTTCTTGTTTCACTAGAAAATTATGAATAACAGAAGAAACTTTAAAGCTAAAATAAAATGATAGTTATCTTTAAAGATATTTCCTGGCGGTAATAAGATGTACGTGAGAAATGTCAACCGCGTGTCTCTTAGAAGCTCAATTGATAAACATTTACAATATCTGAAAGTTTTTAAAACTTATCATTCATCTCACTAAATAACTTTTCTTTTCTTTGCGAAAGGAAAGTGAAAATGCTACCCCTAATCGACATTTGTTTCAATGCTTTTGCATCAGATGTTATATTGCCAACTAAAGCTCAAAGACTTGACGTTCGAAGTCTCTGTTGTTTTCTCTCGAATTAAATCTACTCGTGCTTCCCCGCATGTCGCTCATTCGAGTAACAAAAATGAGGTCTTTAGCCAGATTGCCTTCTCTAGCTATTGAAAAACCAACCGTGCTCATCTTTGGCGACAAGAACTGGAAAGCATCGATTCGTGTGTAATACATTAATTTTGTCAGTTGAAAATGTAATGACATGAGACTTAGATCAGGCGAGATTCGCCAATTCAGGAACTAAGTTTTCTACTCATAGAGCAGCGCGCTTCATGTAATGGAAAGCGTTGTTGCAAACAATGTTCGATGTTATCTATCATAGAGATGTCTTCAGTATGTGATAAACGAAGATTTTCAGCATTTTCTTCTAGCCGATACCTTTCATTAATGCACTACTAGTATATTATTGCAAAGAATTGTTTAATAAAACTTTGATTTGAGAATAGTGCAATCAATTCCATTGCCTTGGAACCAAAATTGTACGAGTCAACATAAGATTACATTGTCACTAATTTTGTCTTTTATTTGCTGTTGGAACTGAAAACAAATCGTGAGAGATGATAAAATCTATTTTACTTTGTTTCCTTTATCAGACTATCTAAAGCCAATGATAGCATGTGCTCAAGTTTTTAGCTTGAAAGCGTATCTTTCAGACAAGAAAATAAAAAAATGAAAAAAATGAGTCAGTCACGTTTGTCTAGTTTCAGCATATGACGGCTGCGTGAGGGTTTATCATGCTCACATATTGATTACTCTGGTAATGTTTCAATCTTTGAATTGAGCCGGGAGATTGCCGTCATTTTTTGCCAATATTGTGATTAATTGATGATGCAACCAAATGTGCATCTTATAGCCATTGTCCACATCACCCTGGAAGCCAAGCTTAAGGGCAAGCTGAATTATGCGATGTTCTCGGGAATCCAAGCCCAGTAATTTCATCAGATCAACGATTGATTCCGTCCAATTAAGAGGCTTACCCATTTTCGATGCTCTTGACTTCAAAAGCTTGCTGAGAGCTTCCAAAGACAACGATGAGTTTGAGGAGAACGATATGTCGGCACATATCCAATCTATATTAAACAAAAGTTTATCGCGTTGTCCGATGAAAAACTAGCTTACCCTGTGGACAGTCACCATCAGGTCGACACTGTAAGGAGAAAGTTTTTTAATTAAAGTTTCGGAATAGAATTTCGAATCAAGAAACTTACTTGCCAATATGAAAGTTCTTTCGCGTAACAATGAGCATCTTTTTCGCAGGAGCGTGGTACCGTGTACTCCTGTCCATCGCATTGCTCCCATAGTCTTGCTTTTTCAGATATGATTGTCGTCGCTCAAAATAAGAAAAAACATGTTTTCGAATAAACTTTGGGTACAAATAAAATATCTCATTTTTTGTATAATCTGATGAGGCAACCTCTCGTTTTCAGAAATTCTGTATATTAAAGAAAGTTGAGCTAGATCACTCACATTACACTTCCTGGAACAGAGCTAAATATTTGTAATGAAAGTAAGTGCAGTGTTTAATACAAAAGTCTTTAAAAATTGATTCACTAAAAATATCAAGTTTTAGTTTCGTTCCATTTTGATTATCTGAACAGAATACTTTTTATCGTGCGTAACGATTTTTCAAATTAGTAATATACTGATTTAGGGTGCAACTAGAGCTTAAAATTGCTTCTTATTTCGATCAAGAAGAAAATGACTACTTAAGGTTCTTATCCTACTTTCTTCTCTGGATGAAGAAACGGCCAAAGAAGGTATTGATGTTGTTGTTTTGTTGATGTGTCCGGATAGCACACTCATCAACGCACCGAAAATGAGAATCAACAAAATAGCCGTGATACTAAATATGATACAGAGCCGCACAATTGAATTTGTATTCTTCAGGGATTGTAGAAGCCCGAAGAGCCAAGTGATGAGTTTTTTCCCGTTGTGGCGACGTCGAATAATTGATTCTGTGGATGAGAAGTTTATTAGTTTTAATGATACAGAAGTCTTCACGGACGAAGGATTCGTCTCTGATTCAGATAAAAACGATAAAATTCATTCGAGCGAAATTTAATGAAAAGAAATTTAAAAAAGCATGATTTAAGCTGATTCTATCAATGATTAAAAGTTGTATGTGTCAGTTTGAGCAGTGTTAATCTAAACGGGTGTGTCTAAAATATACCGCCTTTCCAAGTGTGGAAATTTTTCCTTTTTCCTGGTAGAGCCGAAAAAAGAAAGACATTCTGTCGTTGCAAAAATGCAGAAATCCAATGTTCTTCCTCTCTCAAATTTTACTCCTTCGTGCTGCCATTGGGTGAAGAGAGCACTAATGGATAGAAAGACGCAGAAATGAAAAATCGCGAAACGAGAAATTAAATGGAACGACAGTCTTATGAATGCATCCTCGACTAGTGTGAATGTGGAATTCAGGATTTACATTGAAGGACAACGCTAACAGTCTTCTTTTAGAGCTCACACCATCGATGTACTACACGCATGCATATTCTAAACATGATTGCTTCAAACCATTCAATGCTGACGATCCTTCGTTACTAATTTTATATTTTTACATTCGATCTACGTTTTCTCATCTTGCCAGGAATATCGACACGCAGACTCACACCTAGTTATATAGATATGCAACGATTGGTAGTACATATTTGCCGATGTGTGTTAGGCATAATCTCCATGCTATAAACCTATACTAGAGTAATAAAAAAAACTTGGCAAGTGCAGCTTCTAGAAATGCCTTCGAATTATAAGTTTTTCGGCAAAAATTTGTTGAGTCCTTCCAAGAAATTGTAGAAGACTTGCACTATTCAGCTATGTATGAAACTCTAAAACCGCTAGTTTAGACAAAAATTAAAACTTCTAAGTGGAAGCTTAAAGATGACTGCTCGGTTGTTCGTCAACTTTATTATCAATTTTTGATAAAGGTTCCACTTCTCCATTACAGAAATGATCATCATAAGGAATCCAACAAAGCATGTCAGTTTCATCGGGTTTGAGGTGATCAATGTAATCGTGAGACGATTCTGCGGCAATAATTCCACTATGTGTGTCATTGTTTGTGCATTAGTCTCTTGACAGAAATCATCTTGATTACTGAATGCCTCTTCAGATAACGATAATAGAAGTAAACAATAGTGGAGACGAAGAATTCGGCTAAATATTGACGAAATATCTGAGAAGAAAAACGAGGCGATTTCAGATCAGCGATCATTGAACGGCGAAATGGCGTTCCAGCCTATCCCATGTTCTAGGATTCTTTTTTGAATGTCAAAAACTGTTATCTTTCTTTCGTGTTCTCACTGTTTTGAATTCACTCATACCATCAATTTTATAGTCTTCAAAGGTTTATATTGGTTCTTCTTCTGTTAGCCCTTTAATGCGGAAACTCTTAAATTTACGCTTTCAATATTTGAATGGAGGACGACGCCATAATAGAATAAAGCAGACTTTTTTTAATATGTGATGTAATCTGGCATAGCTAGCACTAGTCATAACATTGCACTTTACATCAAGTATAAGTGCCAGAATTATGATCGCCAATGATTTTCATAGTATATCATATTGACACTAAAGTTTTCTATGTTTTATAAAAGCAAAAACATTATCAAAGAGTTAATGGTGATCAAATGAGAAAATTGTCAACCGTGCTTGCCTGGCTTATTAATCAATGATGTGGTCTTGGCAGTGATGATGGTTTGATGTTCGCAGGAAATATCGGGTATGAGTGGAGACACTGGAGTAATATTTTTTGAATCATTTATGACAACAGGAGCCCTAACGTAGAAAATACATACGCATGCTATTGTTTCTTGTCCACATAGTTTAATATCAAAATTGGCATTTTAATTGATTCAATGTGAAATACTATTTTCAACAAGAAATCGCTACTAATCTTGAGCAAAAGTACGATACATAGGCAATTTCGTTATCATCTTCTTCGCTAGTATCAATGATCTTAAGTCATGTTCGAAAACAAATAATAACTTTGTAAAGGCTTCTTGACAAACTGACCGTTGATTATCTGTAAATTTTCACTCGAGAATAATTAGCAACAATCCTAACTTAACTTCATACTTCATCATAAAGCGAAAATTTCTAACTCTATCACTTCAATAGGTGCGATGATTTCAAGTTATGTCTGACTCATACAGCAACAACTTTGATGTACCAAGAGTTTTAGAAACTCGGATGGACCTATCTGACAAACGTTCTTCATCTCTATTCGTTCTACTTTTTTCCTGAATACAGTAGCGAAAGTCTGAACTGTTTGAAGTGCATAACCCAAACAACGAGAAATTAGGTTTATAGAGGGAACCATTCTAATTGTTTTGGGATATATGATGTCATCTTGTTAGTCGACGTAGACCTTGATGACATTAACTGAAGACTGAAACGATTTGTGATCATATATCTCCTGTACAGTATTACAATAGTTTTACTCGATTTTCGCAGCGAACAAGGCGTTTATAGAAAAGCTGAACAGACAATATTTAACCTAAAATTTTATTTATTAGTAGATTCCACCATCTTAAGAAGACCTTAAGCGTTTCAGCTTATGCAGTTGCAGCCCTCTCGAGATATTCAGTATTTGAAAAATGATCACGTTATATAAAAGGCCAGAAAATCGAGGTTCTTGAAAAATTAGATGCATCAAGATGGAACTAACCATATTGACTGAGACGTTTAGAATATTCTTAGGATTGTGAAATCTGTGGAGCGACAAAACTCGAGGCCAACATTCTTCATTTCATTTTCTCATAAATAACTTGTTCGCTGCTGAAAACTTCGCAAAATCGTCGTAGATATGTAGAAGAAGTCTGTGGGCACGAGTTATTTTAAACTACTGTTCATCTCATCAAGAATTATTTTCGCCTGATAATCAGCAGCAATATCACGCGAGACAGTTGATAATGTTTACTACAAAACCTCTAGAAATTAGACTATTGAACTTGTGATATCTATGACATTCAGAGATACAGATAGAATTTACTGAACTGCATTTTATGCGCAATGGAATCATTTCTGCGTAATTCGTCCAAAGATGTAAGTTATTGATTTCTAAAGTAAAAAATGCTACACAATTTCTAAAGCATTTAATCACTGGTTCATTAGAAGTTAGTTCCATAGTATGCTTTAGATAGACTTACTCGGGTGCTTCTCGCATGGATGGAGCCACTTCTTCTAATTCAACAATGAAGAGGCGGTCTGCGAAACTGAACTCGTTACTCTTGACACGAAGGCAAGCACCAGGAAGCAGAACAATTTCGCGTTCTGATGAAAATGACGAGAATGGAGTAATGTCTTTGCCATAGGATGACTGAATGGCAAAAAGTGTACCTTTCTCGCCTAAATAGAATCGAGTGACTGCAAGCTTTGTTGAACATGAGTTAACACTCCACCAAGTGCAAACGTCATTTTCGCAGAGGTTTGAAGCGATATTTTCTGAAATACCCCGCCAAACAAATTTTTCATGCGAAGGTAATTTTTCGAGAGCACCGATAAACAATTTTAAGAAGGCAAACCACGGCTTCAATGCGTCTCGATCTTCAGTCCGTAGGGCCGTGTTCAGACAGGAGAAAAAAGATGTTGGCATTGTGTAAAGATAAATTGCTGCAGATTCATCCCACGTCAAAATAGTAGAATGTCTACTGCATTCTTCTTTAGCTTGAGCGACATACTTCGCCAGACCTGGAATAATATCAGTAATTCTTTCTGTAGCTTCTTCTAAGGTTTGAAGAGGCACATTTTTATAACCGTCTATTGGACTACGATTGACTTCGTCAAACTCTGAGAAAGTATTATTGACATAGCGTTTACTGATGTCTGGGTGTACTGGACTTTGTTGTTGTTGCATAAGGGAACGTACTCGTCGATGAATTTTCTTTTCTCACTAAAAAAAAACCACAATCATCTGACGAGGGAACATATGCAAGTGTAAAATTGCTTTTGAGTTCGGACTCTGTGCATAAGGTAGACCCCAGTGAGGTATGAAAAACCCTAAAAGGATAAGGGCTGGTAGGTCTTCTGTCCAGAGTTATAGGTATTTTACTGGAATTTTAGCCTATGGCATGATATATACCAACAAATCGAATGATTGTATTTCGACCTGATATTTTGCCTACAGATAGGTCTATATG
>CAJNSZ010000514.1:8877-62028 GCA_905329745.1 Rotaria sp. Silwood2
TGCTAGAATTTTTCTCATTTGAATTTCTATGATAAAATATTTGTTGAAAAATAAGAGTTGATCATAAATATAGGACCTATATCAACAGTGTCTAACAGTATACGAGGTTCCTCCCCATTGAATCAAATAATCACTGATTAATCATATATAGGATTGAAATCCTATTAAAACACTATCAAATACTGAATTTGTACAGGTATCTTTTCTTTGAATTTACTCTAACAATAAGTTGACCCTAATCGAGTAGGTTATTGGACAAATGATCGAAAAGTGAGCTGCTTCGTTAATGGCTTTTTGTTCCAAAAGTTCGGTCAAAACCCCACGAAGATAGTGTCGAAATGTTTGTTTCAACATGCTGCTAGTATTAGTATAAGATTCAATAGGGTTGGACAAAAAACCTCCAAATCGGTCGAACTGGCTTCTAATACGCCCCTCTCTCTTTTGACCGTTGAACTGTTCAAACAATGGTTTTGACATTTTACTATTATAAGAGAATGTGAAAGATAATATGATAGTTTGTAAAATTTCGCACGACTTTTATCCTACTAGTTGACATCTATCTAGATTTAAATTTTCAGAATAATCCATCGAGTATTTCACTGAAAAATTTCCGAAATATGAACTCAGAACTGTTAAAAAGGCTAATAGATAAGTGTCTTGACTCTGTAAGGAGCGAAAATGGAAAGCGGCTAAGCAGCCCTATATACCAGAAAATAGAGCGAGCGGCGCTCTACAAAACATAGTATGTCACCCTTCACCCAAATTTGGAAGAGATTTTTTATTCGAAGACAAAGTTTGCGTAGTAGTGAAATTATTGGACTTCCATTAAAAGTTTCACTTTTTTGAAGCTCAACGACTTGGCTCATAGGTGGTTCGATAGAGCTGAACGCAGGCTATCAGTATATATATAGGATGTTTTCTTTTGGTCGTAAAATTAAAAAGAAAATCTTCGCACAAAAACCAGAACTTTTCATTTTGCCTATGATTTTTCCGAAATTTCGAAAATCGTATTTTGCTTATTTCAACCTGAGTCTATATTCAAACATTTAATAATTTATTACCAAAATGATCAGCTCATCGAGGTCTACAAACCATGAAAGTTTTAGTCGATTCTGAGAAAGTCATGTATAAAGTGGTACGTTTCCCATGGATTCACCCATACTTATTCTTATTTGTACACGAGATCAAAATGCCAGTTATACTATTTATAGAATTATCTAAACGATGTTAATGATAATTGTTTGCCATTTATTGTTTTAGAGAAGGTACATTTGGAAGTACACCGAATTGGGAAACATCATTATTTAATTTTATCAACTCCATTTCGAGTGAACATCTTTTTCAATTAAACTCGGGAACAAATCAGCTTGATCAAAGTACTAATACACCTATGGACATTCAGCAGACTGTTGCAAATAACTGTGGTGAAGATGAGTGTGCCTTCATGTTTGAAGATCTTATGGATATACCAGCTTCCAATGTGAGTAGCGATGCATCAACGCGCAGAGATGCAGATCAAAACATTAATAAGGTAAGCTACTATTAAAAGCCAGTGCTTAGGTGAATGCAATTATATCGCATAAGAACCTTGGATACTACTACATTAAATATAGTTGAATGCATGGTGGTTTATAAATTTATACAAGAATTCGGAGTAAATATAGATATGGTTTTAGATTCACACATTCAATATCGCTCTTACTCCAAAATAGTGAGAAGGCTTACGAATACATTAATATCTATTGATTACATGAACTTTTTAGTAGGAAGACTTCATAATCAACAAGAGGTCTTAAGTCTGTGTGCCATCAATAACTAGAAGCAAGTATGCTGGGCGCTGAAAAAAAAATGCTACCATACAAAGCCCACACATAGTTCCGAATTTGGCAACAAAATCGAAACCGTTTAGGATTTCGTAAATATTCCTTTTTTTTTATTTTGAAAAAAGTAGTTCATTAGAATGATGTTTCCATTTGATTCAATATTCTAGTAATAAGCTTCTGCATCCTACAACACTAAGATGTTATATCGAACTACTTTTTGTCGAAAATAGAAAGTTTGAAAAAAAGGTTCTGCAAAAAAACCAACATACCTCACAATGATTGTGAGTGGTGGAAAAAGCATCTTCAAAGCTTTCCTTATTTGACCAAAAACCCTTACATTGTTCGGACTTCGTCGCAAAAATCAGAACCTTTCTAGGTTTCGTTTTGAGAAAAACGCCAAAAAAAATTTGTGGGTTTAGATTCTTTCAACCTATTTTGTGATATTTTTGGAGTTTTTTATATAAAAGATATAGGTTTTCAGTTCTCGAATTAAGCCCGATGGATAGAGACTATTTAAATCTATATACTAATCACAAAAAAAAAATGAAGAACCGAAAAATGTGAAAATTTTGAGTAGGGGAACGGGGAGGAGGTCCCCTTAAAACTTGAATTGGTTGCTGGGATCGTTTCTCGAAAAAGAACTGATTTATAGACCAGCAGTTTTTTTTGCGAGTCTAATGATGATACTTGTGATTATTTTTCACAAGAAATAGAAGGAGAAAGAAAACAGCTAAACGAAGAGAAACATATATATTTCAAATGTACAAGAACTGCAAATGCTAGGTGTCGGTAAGTGATTTTTTTCATTGTATTGATATTGCAGATCAGTATCTATCGTCTGGCTCGGGTAACAGTGATGTTTCTTGTATACACCATACATAGATATGCACCGAGTCCGAACTTCCTGGGGTTCGATCGTTCCAGGGGTTTGATCATTTCCAGGGTTCGGTCATTGGGGGTTATCCTTGGGTCATCAAGTACTACTGTTGGGGATATCACCCTTGGGCCTTCAAGTACTAAAACCGTGGGTACCTTTGATCCTCAAGTGCTACTATACAGGAGTATCCTTGGATCCTCAAGTCTTCCTACTAGAAGTACCTGTGGGAGCTCAAATTTTAATCTTAGGTATATTGCTGCCTCCGGACGTCTCCCTGTAGAGATTTTCCTCGGGTCTCGAAATATTCTTGCGCATCAGCCTTCTTCCCTGAATTAGAACCATTCCATTCCTTAAGATGATGAGCTGCTACTAAATTCGAACAGAAAGTGCTACTCAGGTCGAATATTACAGTGATCAGCGGCAGCTGCATTTCGCCGAAGCTTTCAGGATTGCCTTTCACCCTTGCTAAAACCTCCGAAACATTAGAGGATCTCCCCTCCTCAAATAGTGGAACTTGAGAATCCAAGGATACTTCTCAATAGTAGGACTTGATGGTTCAAGGGCAACCCCAATAGTTAGACTTCAGGAACTAAGGGTACTCGTAATGACCGAAACCCGGAAATGGCCGAACCCGGGAATCCGAACTCAGGAAGGCCGATACCTTCCCAGGTTTGGTGCATGTCTAGTCATACAGAACATGACATCAGACGATAAATGAAATAGTTAATATGTTGCTTTGATAGTGAAGAGACTAGGTTTAATTCTTAGTCCTGTACAGCACTTATCATCGAGCGCAAACTGAAAAGAATCAGCTCAATTTGAGCTCTACCTTTCTGTTCCGATCTATGTTGGAATGAATCTATAAAGTCTATCCAAGCTAATATTTTGAATTTCGTGAATTATGTACCCTTTTTGGAAAAACATAAAGGTGAATTTTAAGGGCATAATGAAGTTTGAGATATTCAGTGACTTAGCGTGTTAAAATAATCATAAAAGAAATTGAACTATCATGTATTAAAGACAACTCTCTCTGTTCCTATATTCTATATATTTAGTCTTCTCTTTATTTGCAAGGATATGCCGAAATATAAGGTATGACAGAGTTCTTCTTTTCAAACGAGGCCAAGCAATGGCAAATTCAACAGACTAAAACATTCATGAAAAAGCGGGAGAAACTTCCCTCTTTTTCTAAAAATGTTCTGGAAGCATTTTGCATTAGTAATTTTGTCGTCATTTTCCTTTGCTAAAAAAGTAGGAATTTAAAGGAAAAAACTAAATATATAGAATATACGAATATAGAAAGCTTAAGTTGTCAAATGAGCTATTTTTTGCTCGTATTTGGTGAATATCTCGTTCAAGTGCCATTTTTTTGGTTCATAATTTTCAATCATACATTGATTTGAAAAATTTGAGCATATGGTTGTCCTAGAATGATGCAAAGACTACCTCTGACGCTTTCAGAATTCGGTTTCCTATTCTTGACTTTATATTCAGCGGTAATTCTTCAACATCAATAGAAACATCCGCGACTACAAAATTCCAAAGACGACAGGCAACAGAACAAACTTTTTTCATCCATTCTTTAAGAAATACGATTGAAAACAAAGGAGATAATATTGCAATAATTAGTATCGACTATGATATAATATCCAATAATTGAATTAGAAATTATGTACTTGATCCGTCAAAGTTCAAGAACGAAGTCATCGGGATTCTGCTAATATAGGGTTGAGATAGCTAGATAGTGTGCTAAGTTACGTGTGTTAACAGAGATTATTGAAAGGATTTTTTTCGAATCGCATTCTATTCAGAACGAGATGGGAAGAAAAAGCAAAAATCGATCACTTTACGGCCATGAAACTCTTTATCAGTCATGTAAAAATGTGTATCGAATGTGTCTAATTATCAACATTACCCGATACCTAAACCAATACAACGTAAAATCTACAGCCTGCACTTCACTTTTGCCAAGTTTTCTTGTTGTTTCTTTGTAATTCGTATCGCATGATTGCTATTCATCTTGAAGAATGCTATTAGATCTGAAATCTTCAGAGGTAATTTATGCACGGCTCCAGGACAACGATACACTCAATTCTTTTAAATCAATTCATGATTTTAAATTTAACTCAACCAAAACTGTGTGATCCCGTGTCTCTCATTGGCACACCTAAAGTTCACTAGTGTCTATATTGTAAAATAGTGTAGCCACGGAAAAGTTTGACTTATCAAGTTGAAGTTCATGGGAATGACTGTTGATGTAAGTTTTAAATAAATCTTTTTTTAGTTTCTAACTGAACTACAATTTTCTGACAACGTTTCCTGTACTTTCATGCAATTCAGAGGTACCTGAACTTAAGTTGTTTTTGAAGAGGACTTCTTGATGTATTTTCGAAAAATGATGATAATAAATGTTCACAAATGCAAGAATTTTCTAGGATATATCACCATACTTGAAATGTTCTAAATCATGCAGAAACTATAGATATAATACTGTTTGATCAAATCGACCCTAAAACTTGTTTAGAGTGATTTATCAATAATCACATCAAATATGCATACAACATCTATTAACCACCGAAGCCATGCCAAGAGTAGGCGAATATTGCATCAAAATAAGAATGGTAAAACACTTTTCGTATCGGGTATAAAAAGTGATGCTAGTAAAAGTGATATATGTGAGCATTTTACTGGTTGTATCAAAGTAACTATGAAGCAATGTCGTACTACACCACATCTAAAGTATGCTACAAATACTTTATTTATTGCATAGTTGAACTACTTGTTCTGCAATAGATATGCATTTGTTCTTCACCGTACGTACCACGAAGCTCGATGTAATCTTCAACGACCCATTAACTTCCATGTTCTTGGTCCTGAATGTCGTGTTGAATATGCCACAAACTGTTCAAATTTCTCCAATCATCATCCAGACTATACCAATAGGAAAATTATGGTCACTAGAATACCTGAAAATGTTAGTATGGAAGATTTACATCATTTATTCGTCAATAGCCATATATTGAAATACTGTCCAGCACGCACTGTTTCTCGTGCCGCCACGACGAACAAAAACAAGATTTTATCGGGGTACGAACAGTTATTGTCACAAATCTGAAAATGATCGATTCTACTTTTCATACTATATACAAATGTAAGCGGCTTAAATAATTAGCAGCAACGACAGGAATGTTCTGGTAATAGTGCTAAGATCAGCTTTTCTGACGGATATTCAGATAGAAATGATAGGGATGATAGTAAAGTACAATAGCAATACACAATTTTTTATTTTTATCTCTATTACTGCAACTAAATAGTAATGAAACAGAGAATAAAATAACACAGACAAGAACAATAATTATAGATTAAAACAATAATTATCATGTCTATAAATCATTCGGTGTGCAGTAGAAATGTCGAAAGGAAAAATGTCGAAAGAAAAAAAAATAGGGTAAAAATGTCGAAAGAAAAATGTCGAAAGGGAAAAATGTCGAAAGGGAAAAATGTCGAAAGGAAAAATGTCGAAACGGAAAAATGTCGAAAGAAAAAATATCGAAAGGGGAAAATGTCGAAAAATGAATTCTAACACAAAAAGATGTAAAAATGAAAAATAAAAGNTGTCTTCCTTTCTTATGTCTGTGTGTGCATCATCAAGATTTTTTCCAGTACTTGACGTAAGAATTACTGCTTGTGAAAATAAAACCACCTATTTGATACTTATTTGAAGAAAAAAAACGTTCCACAACTTCTATTGACCAACTGTTTTGAGAAAGGTCGTAAAATATAGAGTATATTGGGCAAGGTTGTAGATAAATAAAAGTAAAATTCAAAATAATAAATAACTTCTATTTAGAAATATGAAGACTGAGTGATAATCGATCCAATGGAGACATTCTATGATTCTGAAATAAAGGTTCACAAAGATGTCTGAATACATAGAAAGCCTTTGAAAACATTAGAATGTTAGAAGAAGATTTTCCTCTTTCTTACTACCCTAGGAAATCAGAAATAAAGCTTTCATTTCTGTTATTTTTGAATTTCATCTTAGAAAGTGTATTTTAAATCAAATTACATTTGTAAACAGTAATAATCTCTCTGTAGATTTACTCCATGATTCCAGTGCTTTTCTAATCACATTATCTATTTTCGTAAAAAGTATCATTTATTCCTTTGTTTTTCTTTAATTTTTTAAAGATAAATGATTCATTTACATTTATTTTTTTTAAAATAAAGTATTCCTTTATTTAGTTAACTTTATTTTTTTAAAATAAATGATCATTTATCTTTATTTTAAAAAATAAAGGATCTATTTACTTTTATTTTTTAAAAGTAAAGGATTCATTTATCTTTATCCTTTATTATAAAGGATAGTAAAGATAAAGGGTCACCCCCTACTCATTAACAGTTACAACAATTTGTGGAGAAAATATTCAATCATTTGAACTGCCATCATTAAAACGACTTGTTTTTACTGGATGTAAATGCAATGGTTGGATAAAGGTATAATTAAAAAGATGAAAAATTCTTTAGAATTAAATTAAGATATTATTTTTTATTTCAGAAATTTTACTCTTTGAAAATTCTTGAATATAATATAAATTATATGTGTCATTATAATTATATTTTAACATTACCGAAAATATTACAACAGTTGAAATTATTCTATAATGAAACAAGAGATGGAAATAATTTACGAATTTCACTTCAAGAAATGTCACAATTAACTAAACTTGCTTTATATGATCAAGGATATTATAGTCCATTGCCAGATGGTAGAAGATGGGAAGAATTTATAAAATTATCATTACCTTTACTCAAAACGTTTCAATTTTGTTTTCATTTTGTTCGCTATCCTAATGAATCATATGATATAAATCAAGCAATGGCTTTGTTTTCTTCATCCTTCTATGTAGAAGAGAAGCGTTGGTTTGTTCGATGTGATTTCAATCATCAAAGTTCTGAAGAGGGCGTTATTTATACATTGCCTTTTGCGTTTTCACAAATGCGAATCGATATCAAGTCATGCGATATGAGCATATCAACTTTAGTTACAGATAATATTGATAGAAGAAATTATGATTCGTATGACAGAATTCAAATACTATTATTTAGCACAAAATGTGAAATGCCACATCAAGACTTTCTTCTATCCAACATTGTTCGATTAGTTCTCAAAGACAACCTTCCTAGAAGTTGGTATTCTTCGTTGAAAAATTTACGTCATCTAGAATTTCAACAACATATATGTATGTCAACAAAGGATTTTGCAGATTTTCTTGAATATGCAACTCAACTTGAATCATTAACATTATCGACTTTTGTTTTAATACAAGTAACAGATTTCTTTAAAAATAAGAATGTTTGTGATCAATTATATAAACGAATTCAATCATTAACTTTATCTGATTGTTTATCCGACACGAGTGGTTGTCAAAGGCTGACATATCCTGAGCTTCTTTCTTATATTGTTAGCATATTTTGTGACGCATGCAAACATTTATCATTAAATCTACTATCATTTCCTAAAACAACTGTACCGATTTTCCAAAATATGCAACAATTACGCAGTTTACACATATATTATCCAACTTGGCGTGATAAGTCATATAAGTCTGCAATAACTTGGTTTCAACAATGTGTATATGAAATTGATGCTTCTGATTGTATATATACTCCGGATGATGCTAATTTTTATGTATGGATCAAGGATTGAACAAATTATGTTCCAATACAAAAAAATTTTAAAAATCAATTTTACGACTATAATGTGAATGGTGGTGGATCGGATTGGATCAAAGACTTTTATCCGGAAATAACAACGGCACCCATATCCCACGCGTCAAATTCTTATTGTTCTCTTTACTGTGAAATTCAATTTCCTTTGATTCCTCCATGTCGACTATTAAAGAACTTGACTGGGTTTGTTTATCATGGAAGTTATTGATTAACGTGTTCACCAATATTGATTATTATTTTACGCTACTATAGTATTCAGAAGTGTTAAATTGTGACAGTAATACAATACTGGAAATCTTTGCTGAATTTTTCAGATGTGGAATGAGTGATGTTGGAGGTCTTCTTTAAATATGGTCCCTAACTCACAGCGAAATCCCTCAAACTGTCTAATTATATAACCAGCATAAGATGTAATAAAAGTAAAATATATAACGGATATCAAACTAATTTTGTATGCTATTGACCAGTTTCATGTCACAATGTTCCACAGGTCAAATAGAAAATGAGACGGTGTCGTAAGCTCGTGTAATTCAGACATTTGGGCCACTATCGACTTTACTTGTTCTAGTATTTCTGATGTATTAGAATTGCTGTGATAGGTGGAATGCTCTACCTTCTATAGTCAAACACAAAGATCATGATCAGAATATATCACAGAATCTAGAGTGTCAATAATAAGATCAATGCAAATAAAAGTCTGGTAGTGATTGTGGCTGAAGACGACAACCATACTCACAGGGTGTGGATGTCAGATGTGAATTCGAGTTATAACTGACGTGAGAACATGCATGCTCTAGAAAGACACTAACATCCTTGTTCGATCATATTTGAAGATATTGACCTTCTGAAAATCACTTTCAGATCAAATGAACATCCAAAAACAAACTTGACGGAAGAAATTTTGAAAGTATCATTAACAAGATTTCAATTGAAGAAATATCTTTCTTCTTCTTTGAACAATTCGAATGAATAAAGAGTGAACTTGTCGATATTATCTTTTCAAGTACAACGGATAAATGGCTTTTTGAGAAAACGCAAAATGATGACTCGATAGATTCAATTTGTCATCAATAAATTACTTCAATAACTCGATTGAATAAGAATGCATAAAATAGTTGAATTTATTGAGAACTATTCTATTTTAATAATCAAGAAAAGCATTCTTTTTAAAAGACTAACTTGATTGATTTCAATTAGTTGGTTTTCACTTAAGCCGTGCTCTCCTTCAACTAAATTCACTAAAAACTATTTCAGAAAGAAATCAAAGACTACTATCTATGAAAATTCTTCTTAATTTTTGTGACGAAGTCTTTACGATTAATTACAATAGATTTGATCAATTTTTTTAATTGTTGATAAACGGTGTTTCACTTATTCAGAAATATCTTAATTCCAAAAAAAAGAGAAGCTCTTTTGAATGCTCTTTGAAAAGGATTTGGAAGAGGATTTTTATTTTTTTTTAGTCTAAAACACTTGTTATCTCATCAGAAAAACTCAGCTTTTACAATATTTAATTTCTCTTGAGAAAGCAAAGAATTCTTTAAAACAGTTGGAAGCAGGATTGAAAACAATGCTGAATTGATATTTATTGCATGTTTCAACTATTTGCGCAGCTAAAATATATTCAACATAGAATATATTATCAAGAAAAGTGAAGCTAATTCATATGGATTATATATTGTAGTTGTTTCTTCAAAATTACATACACCATGATTTTTACATAAACAAGCAAAAATATCCAAATATATTAGAATTATAGAATTTGCTCCATACTGGATTGTCATTCTAGAATAAATTAAAATTAAAATCATGTCATTACCTTTTCTTTTAATTTAATTATGTAGATCAAAAATGATGATAAAGTTTTGACTCGTAACCGCATGATGAATGTTAAAATTTAGGAGTCAATCTTTTCTTTTTTTTACTGTAATTTACTCTAACGAAATTTAGTGTAATATTACAAAAAACCAAGAAAACAAGGGTGTGAGTGTGGATGTGAGTGTGGGTGAGGATGTGGGTGTGCGTTTGGTTGTGGGTATTGATTTGGATGCTGTTTTCGAAAACAAATCTATATCTACATCCATACACACATTATTCACATCCACACACACACCATCCACACCCATCCACACACCATCACACCCATCCACACACCATCCACACCGACACCCACACCCACAGGCTCACACTCACTCATACCCATACCCATACGCGTTCCGTAACGAAGCTGTATCTTAGAACATCGCTGAAATGTACACTGCTAGCGTTTCTTGGTGTCAGTGGTAGAGCACTGCAGGTCAACTTCTTTTTGTCTCCCGTTCCGAATTTTTTTTAATAGTCCCGTAAAATCCCGTTTGTCCCGTAAATTAACATGAATATATAAATATTATTTTGTGAAAGAAGGATACGTCTTTTCTATTCTACCAATACATAAGCTGAATCCATATAGATAATTATTAGACGAACTAATATTTGTCCAAAAAAAGAATGTTCGTGGGTATTTTTATAATGACTCAAGACAGACAAGAGCTAGAGAGCTGCAGTTCTCATCAATTGAAAAAGGATACGCCAGCACATCTTTTTCTCCAATATTGTGTCTGACAAAATCATTTTTAAACCAGTCATTTCTGCAAAAAATTTCAAAAAATGCATGAGAACTGCCTGTCATTCCTATGAAAATTTGACAAAAAAAAAAGAAAATTTGCTCAGAAATCTAGAAAAATACATATTTTGTGAGGAATGAATTCGATGATGATATTTGCTCATTCGTAGGATATGAAAGATAGTCATTCTAATTATATGTAGAACTATAGATCTGAAGCCCCTCCATATAAATTACATATCAGAATGAAATTTTTATCGGAACCAAGACGTTTTTTCATACCTTTTTTACAATGTTTTGCAGAAATGATGGATTTAAAAATAATTTCCTCTGACACAATAAGGAAGAAAAAGATGCGCTGACATCTCTACAGTCGACTGATGAGAACTGCAGCTCTCTAGCTCTTGGCAATCTTGAGTTATTGCAAAAATATCCATGGCCATTATTTTTTTTGACAAACCTTTGCTTTCTTTGTATTTATATGGTTGGCAATAATATATAGATCAAGGAATACCTGTGAGTCTAGGCGAAATTATTAATTTACTACTTATCAAGTGAAATATTGAAACATTAATGAACATTTACTTGTTTGCAGCCGAAGTGTAAGAAAAATAAGTTATTTAAGGATTTAACTGTTGTTTAAACACATTCTCATCCTATTCACACACTAATCGATGCGTAGAATATGCTCATTAAACGAGACGATGTGCTTAAGCTACAGTTATATTGCGAGAACTGGTGAAAACAAATGGAAACGATCAACTTTGAAAGCATCTGAAAATAGTTTTTCTTTCGTTTCTCTATTACGTTATTTATTTTGAATATTAAAATATTTGTTAGAAATTAGAGGCCTCAAACTTATGACGTGTTTTGATAGATGAATTTAAGAGATTCGGGACAATCCCGAATGTCCCGTGGGATGGGACAAACGGAATTTTTCGGGATTTGGTACTGTCCCCAAGACCTCTAGTCAGTGGCCTTTTTTTAGCCCCCTAACCCTTGCCTCTAGTCTTTTAAGAAAAGGGTGCTCGTTTTTTTTTCGCGTAAATTTCAGTTTGAAATCAATAATCCTATAGACTCCATCTACACCCCACACTCAAACCCTATTTTCCATTGATTGTACACGTTGCCACCTGAAATGTTTACAACAACACCCGATCGCTTTCATGCTACCTGACCGAACGCACATTTTCATCTTGCAAGGCTCTTCTTTCGAACGATTCAATTTAACACCAATGAACAGCAGAGCATTACCATAGAGATTAAGCGGAACATGGCGAAGACAACAGGGATTTCTCTTGTCTTGCTTGGTAGGCCGGTGTACATGTTTCAAAAAAATAAAAATAACGATTTAAATTGGTCTCAGATTAATATCTTTAAACGCTTTCTTTCAGCTGTTTAAAAAAATACGACAAGAGAAAGATTCCTATGATCGATGAATAATCAGTTTTACAAGTGCCCGAAATCATTTTATGACATCAATTCGTGTCTGTGTTATATCTTTGTTTTTATTTTGTTTTCGTGAGCATGTCAATCCATATTTTTTGCCTGTAATACTTGCTTTTATCTATCTAAATAAGGATCGAGAAACCGTACATACATATTTTATTGCATTTTTTATCTCTCTTCTCTTCTCTATTTGCTTTTATTCGCGTTTGGGCATCACACAAGTAAAGTTTGCTGCATTCGTTGATCATGACTATTGTTGTCGCTCTTCATGGTGCACCTGGTGCGGGCAAGACTACGCTCACACAAAAGATGAGCAAATATCTGAGTAGTGATTGTCTCTCCTTTGAGGAGAATCCCGATGATATTTTCAGACCATCAAGCACTGATGATAAGCAAACGAAATGGTTTCTAAAGACAACAGATATCGTTTGTAGGGACCGACTGGCGCATTTTATCCTCGAACGACTCTCTCCATTATCATTGATTGTATTCATAGTCGTGTGTTATTTAATTACGAATACAGTCTGGCCCATGGTTGTACTCTTCATTGGCGTCTTCACCATTGGTAGATCTTGGCGTCTTGCCAGTAGTTATATGATATCAAAATTGTGGCGATGCAACATCTCGGCTTTGTTTCATTGCGAACGAAACAACCGCTGTCGATGGATATGGCGAGATCGAAATTGTCTCGATATTTACACATTCTGCTTGGTCAACAAAGCTACTGCAGTCCCATTGAATATGCCCGAAATTCTTTTAAAAGAAACACGCTCAACGAGTGTAGCGATCATTATGGATGTTCCACGGAATCTCATAGAAAAAAATTTACGCGCAAGACTTACTGCACCGACTACAACTGCAGCGATGCGTTTCTTTACACGATTAATGGTTTGGTTTAGCATATTTGTTCAAAACATCCTTGCTGCTCTGGAATTCCTCGAACAATGGTACGCAATAATGAATGTACCCGTGATCAAAATCAGTCAACTACAAGAGAAATTGGATCACGATACAACAACGGGCAATATTCAATGGACTCAACATTCGATCGATGTGCTTGTTGAAGCCATTAAACGAGCTATTGAGCAACGTGGTCCACTGTGCTCAACAATAGATAAATCGCTTATACCATGGCAAATCGCACGAAAATCGCACTTGTATCTTGAATGATTCAAAAAAAAGAGACTTAAACTTACTGAAGCAAAAAAGAACACTTATACGGATGTGCACATTCAACAAAAGCTAATAAAGAATAGATCTTCATGAGTCGTACCTACGATGAAAATTTCACGCGTCTATATTGTCTTGATCGTGAGATATAATGCTCCAAATTTCTCAAAAATAGTGATTTTTTCACGTTTTTTTGACATTCATAGAATACCATACACAGAACAGTTGGAACTGAATATTTTTTATTGATGGAACTAAGAGTCGTATGTATCCAAGCAAAATTTCAACTCGACCAGTCAAGTGACTTCTGAGATATTGCATACATAAAATTCTGGTTTTTGAGAATGTGAATCTTTATGAATTTTATTAAAAAAGTCGTTCAAAATCGAAGATTTAATATTTTTCAAAACGGTTTGTGCAAAAAATTCATAAATGCTTGTCTCTATATGGTCTTAAATTGAGCTAAATCTGAGGATCGCGATTGAGCAAGTTTTTCTGAGAGCCGATCGTGATTTACGTGGATAGGCTCCTAGAATGAATCTCGAAACGCTGAGAATGAACATGTGCTCAATTCTATCCCAAATTTCGTTGCTTAAAAAAGAATTCAGACGTTCTTTGTATTCAAAAAGAAGCAGCGAACAACTCCATGTTGACAAGTATTGATCACCAGAACAATAATGCTGGGTTCCCAGGGTCTCCTTTTAAAGAATCCGGGAACGCGCAATTTGGTTTGCGTTTTCAAGAACGAGATCCAATATGTGTTCTCGGAAACAAAACACGAAACTGACATCTCTAATTGACATCGTAATTTTTGCTATGGATCTCTGAAATAGGCTCACTTCGCACAGTAAAGACTTTAACATTCATTAACCATCGAATAGTGTTTTAAAACGGTTTCTTAGAAATGCTTAAAACTTTTGCAACAAAAAGATTTTCCCAATCGATGAGTCATCACTTTCCACAAGCATCCGACAATCATTGTATGGCATCAATTGGTAACCGTGTCATATCGTTATTTTTTTGTAAGCATTTTAATCCCATTTTGTCATCATTACAATTGCATGGAGTACTTGTCTTTATCTACCTGAATAAAGAACGGAAAACTGTACACACATACAGTTTACTGCATTCTTATCTTCTCTATTTCCTTGCGCTCGTCTTGAGACACAACACAAGTGAAGTTTATTGAATTCGTCGATAATGACAATTGTTACCACTCTTCATGGAGCATCTGGTGCAGGTAAAACGATGCTCACCTAACGGATGGGAGAATACCTGGACACCGATTGTGGGTGTGGGTAGGTGTAGGTGTAAGTAAACAAAAGACGAAGACCCACAACCTACCCACTCACCCACACCCAGACGAATGCTGATTTCGGATTGTTACTACACACTAAGTTAAAATGTGTCGTGTTTTGCGACACATAATCCTGGGTGTGAGTGTGGGTGAGGGTGTGGGTGGGTGTGAGTGTGGGTGAGGGTGTAGGTGAGGGTGTGGGTGAGGGTGTGGGTGGATGTGGGTGTCGGTAGGTGTGGGTGTGGATGTGGGTGCGGGGTGTTGATATAATTAGAAGGTTTGGATAGTGGTGTGTGTGTCTAACTATACCACATCCACATCCACCCACACCCACACCCCACACCCTCAAGTTTCACTGGAAATAAAATCTTTAGCATACAAATACGTCTTCAATATTGAGTTTATATTTTATGTGTTTTCGCTTATGTATAACTGTCGGTGAGTTGAAATGAACTTATTAACCTTTTAGTTAGATTTGTAAATAACTATACATAATATAATCTTGACAAAACTTCTATTGTTTTTTTTTGAAATTTCATCTCATCATAACTGAGGCTTTCCAAACAAGGAGTGTATATATTTTTATATGCACTAGAAATGCAGTGTTTTATATCTTTTATGTAGATAAAGTGTTTTCTTTCTAAATTACTTATCTGCCAAGTACAGTCATGTATTAGTATATAGAGGAGTTTCATGAAAAATATGATTTATTCTCATTGACTTACAAGCATTTGATTTAATGATGTAGTAGTATGACGAGTGGAGCCTTGTCTTGTTGTATTTGGTTCTATGTCATCTATGCCTAAAGTATATGCAAGTATTTGCATTTGCTCTTGAAGACGAGAAGCTTTATAAGAAAATGCTGCTAATTTTGCAGTACGTTCATAATTAGATATTGTATTTCTTAATGTTTCAAATGAGTGTTCTAGATCTGACTTTGTCATGCAGAATACTCTGCTAATTATGTTGAATACATCGGATAACATTGGTGCACCAAATATTAAAATTTTATAGCAATGACCTTTGCAAGAACATCGAAATAAATCACAATTAGTTTGATCTTCAAATGTCAATATTTTGTTGTCATTAAGAGTTTTTATACAGATAAACTTATTCTTATTGCTGATATCACACTGTTCAATTTGAAAACAAGAGCTGCCGGATACAGCTGTCCATGCTAAGCTAATTTGACCTGGTTTTTTTTCCACAGAATGTCAAAAAATTGAAAGAACATTCTTGTTCTTTCGGTACTATTTGTCAAAATTTCAGATTGCAAACTCTTTAAATCATGGCACACTGTAATTACGTAAACTAAGTAACATAAACCATTTTTCTACCCATTTTTTTGGAAAATTGGTTGATGTTGTTTGATCTCTACTTGTTTCGTTTTTATCCGAGCAATTAATGTGAATCTCGTATATAGCTACGCTTGCAACAGGATTCCACTTTAGAACGACACTTCCATCTTGAGTTTCCGTAACAAAGTGTGCAGGCGCCAATATTCCCATACTATCTAAAACAAATTAAAGGATTGAAAACTCATTCGTAGTAGTGGATAGAATTAGCGTGTGAATGTCCTTGAAGTTACAATCAATAATGACGCACATATTCACATCAAGACAAAACGAAGTCACATTGAAAAGTCTAACAGTGCTTGGATCATTTGTATAGAGAAAGGTAATCAGATCGACGTGAAAATTATAGGAAATACTAAACTCACTATTGTATGTACTATATATAAAGAAAATCAGTCAGTTCTGAGATGTCAATCTGCTGCCAATATCTTTTAATGACTGATTTTCTGAGAAATGCGATCTTAATTTTTCTTTTTATCCCAGTTCCAAGAAAAAAACCAATCATACGAGATATTTCACAAACATATCCCAATGGTTGTTTGAAAGCACGATTTTCTCTCTTCCGAAATAACTCCTTTTAAGCTATTATGTTGAAAGAAAAGCACTATTTATCAAAAACAATCTATGGAACCAGTCTTTGTTCGAAGAGAACGAGAACCAAAAAGACGTACAGTCGCATATTTTCCTTTCAGAATGTACAAAGAGTTTTTTTTTCTTAGAATCACTCACTGATGCGCAAGTAGGTGAATTATAACATCAAAGTTTTTTTCCAATGCCAACTGTAGCGAAAGCACAAGATGAAAAAACATCATCAAACCCTTCATTCAAAAGTAAATACCGCTTGCATTTGTCATGAAAAATGAAGCTGTTTGTTTGGTCGACCAGTTTTTTCCCGCTATCGAAAAGGTTCCGGAAATCGTCTGGCAAATAATGCAAATGGAACAACATGCAACGGACATCATTCAGTAGTTCAGTCAATGTTTCAAGAAACTGTTCTCAATCGATATTGCTTAATAAAATATTCAGTAAATGTTAATGATAGATAGATGTGAATGACAAATTTGATTTATGATTACATTGCAATCGATAGATTGTAGTGTTTTTGAAAAAGTACCATTAAAGAGTATGAAAGGGTAGGAGTGTGAGGGTATGTGTGTGGGGTGTAAATTAATCTATTGAAAACAGATCAACCTTTATCTTTAAATTATATAAATCAGTCTGTGACTCTCAGCTTTTGCTTTTCAGCAATTGATTATTAAGTCGAAGTAAAATTTAAAAATATTGATAATGTGCTTGGATAAAGTTTAATAAGAAATAATGCAGATTGGGGTGTGGGTGTCGAATGCAGATGAGAAGAGTACCCACACTCACACAGGATACCAATACCCCAAAATTATACTGATGGAAAGCGTTGTCAAAGGAAAAGATCGAAAGAAACACTCAGGATTTTATCATGAATACTGGTTAATTTTGAGTATACTTTTGTATAATTTGAGTTGAAATCCACGTGAGATCTGATGAAAAAAAATTTAGTTTAAAAGAAATCATGAAAGACCCCTTCGACCTAATGACCCTTAGATAGGTAGATGCTCCTAACATCGCTCTTTCCAATAGTAAAAACCACAGGTCGGTATTCATTTTTATTCTCAAGTTATTCCAAAAACAGTTATCGTCAAGGACTTCTTGGATAGTCTATGCATGGTACTTTAGGTTATTATTCCTTATGAATAATTCGAAATAGAGTTTTTGGTCAAACATAGAGAACGGTGTGGGTATCTTAATTTATCGATAAGGTTGACCTTGTAACTATCTCTCAGTGTTGTATTGCACAAATGTCCGCTCTCCATTTCTCTCTTCTTATGCGTGATCTCTTTCTCTCTCTTTGCTATATAATGAAATGTAAATGTAAGAAGCACACGACTATAGATGTAAAGATGACACAAGATAGTATCATACCAACGATCATAGGCAACACGATTTCAGTTCGTCACGCCACTGTATTAATTAACTGATATTTTGTTGATATTCTTTTTCTGTCAAAGTAGGGTGTGGATGTGAGTATGGTTTTATAGGGCTCACCCATGCCCTTTTCACCTTCATTCCACAACACACCAGTAGACTTTATGTTTTTTTATTTAGATCGCTTCACTCTTTATAACAACACGAGCTTGGGAATTTTTTCATCATACAGACTATTATTTTTTATCACTTCTCTAAGCATGATGCCTCTATGATGTCTGCGAGTAGGAGTGTGTGTTGAGAGATGAAATCTACTCCACATCCACACTCAGACCCTATCGACCGAGCAAAGTCGACGGTAGCTCATATAGATTGGCTTTTAAGGAAAGTTTTTAAGAACTAAGAACGCTTTGTCCTGCTTCGATTAAATTGGATTGAACCTTCGATGATCATATATGAATTCAAGCTCTGGAAAGAAGTTAGTAGCTAGATATCCCTATTTGGCTGGAGTGCGTATGTTAATCATTGTGTTTTATTTTACTGTCAGAAATGATTCACAAGGAGAATAAAGTGGGATATTCAAAGGAAAGCTAAATCAATTTTGCTGATAGAAGGTACAATGGCCAATGAAATTTCAAGTAAATCGTTAATAAAAATGAATTAAAGATGTCTTTTGAAATCCCATTCACTTTCGTCCAAACAGTGAAAAAAGAATTGTTCTTTAGCTGCGTGAAAACTTTTGTACTCGATTATTTCCCCAATCGGCTACATAGAGATTTAGCTGTGAGTCTACTGCTACTCCTTGAGGAGTATTCAATTGAGTTGCACTGCTTCCTGCTACCCCGGTAGTGCCTGCAATTGTGGTACCATTCGATTGATTAGTGAAGAATTGTATACGGTGGTTCAATAAATCAGCTACATAGATATTACCGGAGGAATCTAGTGTCAAACCCATGGGGCTGTTCAGCATTATAGATGAACTACCAGCTACTCCATTTGTACTACCAGCAATTAAAGTCCAACTGCTAGCTCCTAATGTCCAACGAACTATATTGTGACCAAGATAGTTGGCAATTACAAGGCTGTTTGATGATGAATCGAAGAAGATGCCAGATGGATAAGCCAATTGGTTGGTGGCAAATCCATATCCATTCCCGCCAGCGACCACATTACCGCTCGATGCATTATATAGATATTGCATAACACGGTTGTTACCGCTGTCGGAAATGTAAAGGGTACCCGTGTTCGGGTCGCGTGCCATGCAATATGGGAAGTCAAGTTGATTAGCTGCATATCCGGAACCATCTAAGAAAACAAGAGGCGATCGTCACCGTACATCAGATATCTTTGAAAAAAAACTTGGCGAACTCTGTCATGGAGGAGTTTTTCTCTTTTGCAGCCCGAATTATATCTGATTTAAGTTTCAATTCCTGATAAATATGTTTGAGTTTACATCCATTTGGATATCTAATTTTGAGTTTAATTTTCTCATCAATGTTCCATCAATATGATGGCTTCCTCAAACCTCTTATAGAAATGGATAGAGATCTTTTCAATATAGCATTTCTGCTCATGGGAATAGCTCTGAATCTGCTCATTCGAATGATGAAAATTAAGACTCTGTATCTAAAAATATTCAATTCATAGAACATCAAAGTACCATATTTGTGGAGACTGATTTTCGTATCCATATCGCCAAAATTTCTCGCATACCAGTGAAGAATACATATGTAACAGCCTCTCCGGTGCAAGTTCTCTATACTGAGTAAGTATCTGATACCAGACTTTAATTTCAAGTTGGGTTAAGATAACTTTTAAAAGAGAAGTTCAAAATTGCTCACATCCGTCATTAGAGCATGTGCTCATAGTCTTATTTTTCCAGTACTTTTCTCCTATTGTACTTTTGTCTGAAGATGTGTTTTGACAAGACCTTTGTTTAATACAGGATTCAGCTTGAGATCTCATCTTTTGATATGAAAAGTTCCAAAATGCCGCAGTTTTCGACAAAGTCTGTTTCCATATTTTTGAGGTGTTCTGCATCCGTAGTCTTTCTATAAAGTATGCTAGTATCGGTGGAATAGCATTATTTGACGCGTGAGCAAGGCTTCTATATTTTGAAATATGACATTACTCGAACGATTAAAGTAATGGGGAGATAATGTTAAAATACCGAATACATATTTTTTCTTAACGGTACATATGGATTTCAAAAAAGCTTAGATGCACACGCTACACAGACAAATCCAAATGACCTAATATTTTGTATTATACTATGGTTCAACTTAAAGATGTGCGAGCTCTAAGGGATACATGTGCATATGGATGGTGCCTCGGCTTGGATGAAGCAAAGTTTCACAGCCACACTACCCGCAGAGGTAACCACAATCATATGCTGGTTTGACAAAAAATGAATCGCAATTCTCAATATTTCCAGCAGGGCGATGCTGACTGGTAAGTTATAATGACGTAAAGACCGCTGTCCTTGCCCACTCAGCAATATCTTCCTCTTTTTCTGTGTAGCTGGGAAATACATTGAAAGACATATTCTTCTGAATGATTTCGAAAGCCGCCCTATATATCTTACTGAAGCCTGCAACAGTTGTGCCGTTCGATACACCGCTATTCCAAAGTTGAACACGATTATTCAATTTGTCTAGCACATAGACATTGCCACTTGAATCTACAGCTACATCACTAGGACTATTTAAAAAATCAGATGTATTACCCGATGCACCATTCATCTGACCAGCTACTGTTGTACTGTTGCTCGATGCCCCGAAGAAATATTTTTGAACCCGATTTTGCGCACTCTCAACAACATAGAGTACATTGGACGAATCAACTACCAACGCACTTGGCTGACTGGATGGATTCGTAACCACGGTCGTACCCGTCGAATCCCAAACATATGAGACGTTGGTTGCTAAGAGAAACATAATCATCATTAAGTGAGGTAGATTTTTTTGATTTTTGTTGTATCAATGAAGTGAAGTTCTGCAATTTTCAACATTCGAAGGAGGAGAATGTGGAAACTCAATTAACAAATCACGAATTCTTTTATAAACCTCTAATTCAAACGATAACATGCGCAGAGAAAAGCATCTGTCTTCCGGCAGACATCTTTCGTATGAGGTCGATTGAAAACGTCTTGCCCAAATGTAAGAGTTACTATTATTTATTTATTTCAAAACATGTGTGCAGCACGGTTAAAAGTTTAGCATTTTTGATTTTAATATGATGCCTTCTCCAATACTGATTGTGGGAAGTTCAGATTACATTCAAAACATTGCCCGCTGAGTCACTTGCGCTCGTGCGCATCCAGCACTAACATCACCTCACTTTTTTTCATTCTCCTTCAGCTAAATTATCTACCGAAGGTTAGAAAGAAAATAATTAAATAGTTACACGATAAATACATTGCGAATCGAGGCAGTATTATCTTAACAGTAAAAATTTGCTCCTAGACTCAACTTTCACAGAAACTTGCTAACATAACTTATTTTCTTTTTGTCATGTCATCAGTTACATTTGTTTGTTCTAAACAAGGGTTTTATGGTGTGAAAGTGTAAGGATAAAGGCATCTCCCACCTCATAGCTTAACTTCACTAGTTTATGTAATTTCAATTACTTGTTGTCGTTGAAGTCGATGTCGATGTCGATGTCGTCGATGTTGATGTTGTCGATGTCGATGTTGTCGATGTTGACGTTGATGTTGTCGATGTCGATGTCGAGGTCGAGGTCGTCGATTTGGATGTTGTTGATGTCGACGATGATGTTGTCGAAGTCAACGTTGATGTAGTAGTACCTAAAGAATTCCAATATAATCTTGTTGGACAAAAATAACAGGTCTTTCACTTGTTGAGCTGACAGTCGTTGTTGTAAGAGTTGTTTTTGTGGATGTCACTAAAATAGTTATTTTTCAAAAATGAATATCAAAATGGTACACTTTTTCGTATCTTCTGCAGAATTCTGATGACTTGCAAGCTGCGAACAGTGTGAATATTTGGGGTGTGTGACATTTATCCAGTCACTCTGGTTCCACACTCTCATCTCTATTCAGCTCCGGAATTCTGGCAAAGGTCGATGAAAATGAATTAATAATATTGTTGGTGAAAAAGCGTCATCTTGGATTCAACAGCGACGATATCCAAACCTTCGTATTTATTGATCTCTGTCTCTTTCAGACTCAAAACTATATCGATAATGTTGCATGGAATCTTAAGTAGTACTTAGTGGTGTTTGCTTAGGATGAGGATTGCATTAACTAATTGTTAATTTTCATATTTTTTTTAATTAGAACTGAGAAAATAATTTTATCCTTTTGTGTTTGTATTAAAAAATTAATTTAAGACTTTGATATTAGTTTTGAATTAGTATTCTTATTGAAATATCCTTATTTGATACTAATGCTTGCAAAAAATTTGTTAAATAATGGAAATTTAATGCTATGTAACTTTAATTCAAATGCAAATATCAAAGCAATAAATTATTTTTTTAATGCTAATACAAAAGCATTACATTATTTTCTTTATTCTAATGCAAAAGTGGTAGCGTTTTTCAAATATTGATACTAAGTCAGCATCCATAGTAGTGCTTTTGTCTTCGAAGAATGGCGATAACATAAACATAGCAACTAAAGATTCATCGTTTCACTGTAACGAGTGTAAGTGTAAGTGAATGTATCTTTGACTCAGTTGGGTCAAAAATGTTCGGATACTGCGAACGGTACTGTCGCATTATCAATATAATTGCCTACTCAGAGTTAAATAGCCCGCCCTGAAGATCAGAGACCCATCTTTTTAGTTTTCTGCATTCAGTGATCATTTCATTCTACAAATGTTTACCGCCCATAAAGCATGCTGTTTTCAAAAATGTTGTGCCCCGGCAAAAACCCAGTTGGAGTAAAAATTTCTGACCCGTAGCTTACGGGAGTTGAATCCAGGACCAATCCAACTGACACTAGTGTGGGCGTGGGTAAAGGCAAGTGGACATTCCTTACGGGCATGGACGTCTGTCGAGTTTGAGTAGGAGTATATGTTTTGGGTTGGGATCAGGGACTAAGTGCTGGTGAAGACATATGTTCGGGTTATTGAGTATTTAGTGGATGGATATCTTTCTGAAGATGTCGATTGATGACCTGGGATATGAATCTGATTTTGAACATTCCTAAATGAGTTTATTGCAAACCCACACCATGAAAAACTACAACAAATTTGTGGGCGAACTTATCAAGCTAGAAAGTAATAAAATTTTATTTCTTGGAGCAAACTTCTCTTACCTTGTAGAAGGGCAACTGCACATGGTTAGACAGAAACTCTATTGCCATCTCACTTAATCAATGTAGAAAAATAAATTTGAGCATAGATTGCCTCTAGCATCAGAAAAAAAGAACTTTACCAATAGAATGCAATAGTTACAGTTACTTCTTTCTGTTGTTCCTATAACATACTGCAATCACACCCTTCTCAGAGATAAACACTGGATGATTGTCATTGGAGTCAACTCGTGAGAAGATTTTGCTAGTAGTCATGAAATGAAGGGTCAGACAAAGACAAGTAGGTCTATGAGTTATCCTAGTATATGACCTTAGTCGTAATTCTACATGGGTCAACTGAGGAGACAAAGAGACTTTGTGTAAACGTGCACAATGAGATTTCATAAAACAATTGAATTGAATTTTTGACATGAAACTGCATTTTTCTCGAGTTTCTTGATAAGTAATTACTGAAATATTCAGTGATCCCGATAGCCATAAAAATTGACCATATTATCTGAAAAGAGTAGCCGACTTCGATAAAACTACAATAAAAATATGAGCTGTGCAATGATATTTTCATCTGCCATTAGTAATTTCATCCTATCAAGAGTAAGCTTTCTAAAGCTTGTACTATTTATTCCGGATTTTCTATAAATCCTTATGGGAAAAATTAATACTAATTAGGCAACAACATCTCGAGCTAGAAAATATAGTTAAAAATGTTGTTTCGTTCAATTAGAATTATCAATGTGAGAGCATAACTAGGATAATTTTCAGCAAACTCTAGTGCTATTAGTAATAGAGAAGGTTGCAAAAATCCGACTATGAAGTAATATTTTATGCGAGAAGACATGCTCAAGAAGGATCGACATATAAATGCTTCAATGTTGCAATAATGTTCGACTCATAGATCATTAGTTTCTCATTTAACCTGACTCTGGTTGGCAATCTGGGTGAAAACTGGTAGACTTCGATAAACAACAGAAATTACAGGGCCATCGTTTGATATTTTCGTAGCAATTAGCCTATGATAGAAGTAATTATTTTTGTTCACGATTGAATAGAGAGAACTAAACATTTTTCTTTTGGTAGCTATACCTTAATGATGGCGTGATCATTTTTTGATAAATGTTCTAAATAAATCTTAAGTGACTGCTATCAATAACTATGTTGTTCTTCTTAGCAATCTTAAGTCTATTCTTTTCTTTTTTTACGATGAATACTTACTGACTGTGTTGAACACTACAATTGCAGCCACTAATGACAAAATTATTGCCACCCAAGCAGCTGGACAACACCAATACCACAGTCGCGGATAAGAGTGCTTTCTAAATATTTTAAAAGCAAATACATATATACATCAGAGATCGACAGAATGAGACAAAAATGACAACGTGAGGCTGCTCCGTATTATAATATGAAGGCCTAACGAATCTCCTCACATCCCTATATTCCTTCAAATTAAGCGCAGGTAAAATGTTGTTCTTAAATTTGTCGAATAATTGCGAAAAAATGTGATACTAGTACATCACAACGCACGACACTTCGTCGCACAACATTTTGTCATGTTCTGTTCATCGCAGAACAAATTCCTTCGTTCTGCTCTTTTCATTTCTCTTAATAAAGTCCTTTTATTAGCATAATCAATTGAAATAAAATAAAATCAATGAATAATTCTGAAAGATGTGGACAGTAACGACTAGCAATTAACTGTTCCAAGGAATATGACTTTGATTGGGTAAACGGACCAATAAAAAATATTAATCAAAAGTAATTATGATAGAGGTAAAGTGAGCGAAGAATAATTGGATTTTTCAATCGATTAACCAATATCAACATACTTTAGAACAACCCAAAACAAATGTTTCAAATGGAAAAACTCCTTTCTCTAAAAGAAAAGCAGTGCTCTTCTACACTGTGGAATTTTTAATAGCGATATTTTCAACTTCATCAATCTATATTTGTATTTATCGTGGTCACATAATTAAGAACATTTGATCAGTATCATTGTTGGTCTAAAAAAATGTTGATATTTATTAATTGATTGACAAATCCAATTATTCTTCGTTTACTTTACCTCTATCATAACTAATTTTGATTAATAGTTTTCATTGGTCCATTTTCCTAGTCAAAGTTATATCCCTTGGAATAGTCAATGGTATATTGTTCCCGTACACATCTTTCGGAATTATTTATTGATTTTATTTTATTTCAATTAGTTATGTTAAAAAAACGAATTAATTGAGAGAAAACAAACAAGCACAACGAAAGAAACTGTTGTGCGATGAATAGAACGCGACAAAATATCGTGTGACGAAGTGATCAGTCACCAAAAATGTTTTTCTGATATTTACAATTCGTCTTCTAGCTTATCGTGTAAGTTTCGTATGGTTCTTATATAGGCTCATTTATGTTAATAGAACAGTCTCTGTCATTTGTCACCGTACTGTCAAGAAAGAGCATATTTTTTTAACCTTGTGTTACGCTAGTGACTACGCTAATCTTATGAAAAATTTGTTGTACTTTTTTTATTAATTTCAGAGCTGAGTCATTAAAAAATACTTTTCTTAGCGAAACTCCTTTGGGACTGAAATATGTAAATTATGTCTTCTTTAGGCTCATTATACTAATACAAAACGTACATTTTAAAATCTCTAAAAGACGATTGTAGTTTTCTCATAATAACTGACTGTCAGCAAATGCTGTCTTTTTTGTATCTATATTTCGAGCAGAAATTTCGTTTTCGTTTTTGTTATGGACGTCCTATATGTTGTTTTTATTGTTACTAGTCACTCGTTATTTTTTATTTTTCATAAGGTTTTTTTTTAATTTAAAACTTTTATGGTTATAAGCATTGAGTTAAATAGGAAATAATGATTTTATTAACATCTATTTCATGATACCAGTTGATCAGATTTGTAAACAATGGTGGTGGTAGTGTGAGGTACAGTAAAGCTATAGTCTGTAATGCTAGTGTGACTGCAATGAGAAGCGGGAGGAATGATGATCCGCAAAACTTCAACTTGAAGTTGACACTCATTATTTTCTTCGAAAACGTATGTGAGTTTTACACAACATTTAACTTCGTATAAAAGTATCATTTTTTCTGTCGAACATGATATTTGTAATGAATAGCACATATCTGACTGAAATAGTATTAGTAGTTTCATCAAATCCTTGCTTCCAGTTGTATGCCATATAAAAATGAATACCAATCATACCCTTTTCGTTTGATGCGCTGCTTTGTTGGAGCATCAATAGGCCTCGGTTTTTGCTCATTCGATGGTAACATCTTATTATGGCTAATAATGCGCCCAGTGTTAGTTGATTGCTAGAGATTAAGTTATACAATGGATTGATAAGGATTACTGTGAACGAAAAAACTCACGAGCAAAGAAGGAATCGAGCTCTTCTCTTCATAAACGGCATTGGGATCTCTTGTAGTCATATATTAATATTTAGCAGCAGATGGATATAATCTCGTACCAATTTGTGTCAATTGGGGTGGTTGGATACGAATAAGCTAAATTAAGTCTACCGAAAAAAAACAATTTACACTACTTTTATCCAAGCTTTCTTCTCCAAAGTGATGATTAAAAGCTCCAACTGAGTCAGAAAAAATCAATAAAAAATAACGCGCTTTTGTGCATGTTACGTTCTCAAAAATAACTTTTTTGAAGAAGAAAAGCGAATTTGAAGATGATGATGTCCACAAACTTGCTTTTTCGAAAAGTAAAAATCGTGCTTTTACCATTTTGCTAGCATAAAAAACGCAGGCTGTAAAACATATAAAACAAGTCCTTCTCTGACTGGAAAGTAGGTGACCATTTTCTTTAAATAGGAGGAACCAACTATATACAGGATGTTGCAGAAGTTCTGAAAGTACTTTAAAATTCATTGTTCTCACATTCAACAAAAACAAACGCGTTGAAACTTTGGCAGATTATTGCGCATAGGTAGTACTACATAACTACAAAACTTTGAGGCCTATAGCTGGTAATATGGATGAGCAACTGTAACAACACTTTCATGTTCTATTTTTTAATTTTCCTAATCATCTTAGTCATTATTTTCAAAACAGTACAATTTCTAAAGATACAAGAAAACAATCCGAAAATTATTAATGCTCTTGTATTTGATTATTACATTGATCGATACATGACTGTAATCGGGCTGCTCTTTATCTATTGTCTGTTGACATAAAACAATACTAAATTTGTTTAATTCTCTTTTGATGTCATTATTCAGAACGACTAAATGTCGTAAATAGAGGACGTAAGTGGCTTTGGATGTCATTAAACATATTTTTATCAATCAAATTGAACGAACAGATTTCACTGCGAAACTCAGTGGCATTTGGCCTGTAGAAAGCGCTTGGAATATATTGAAAGTAAAACTATAAGGACGTCGATACAGGGATATTGATGATTTGAAAACGACATTAAAAGGAAATGGAACAAATTTAGTATTGTTTTATGACAACAGAAAATAGATCAAACAGGCAGCTCGATGAAAGCCACGTATCAATTAATGTGATAATCAGATACAAGAGCATTAGTAACTTTGAATTTTTTTTCTTGTATCTTTAGAAATTGTACTTTGCTCATCTATAATACAGGCTATAGACTTCAAAATTTTATAGTTATGTAGTACTACTTGTGTGCAATAAGCTGCCAAAGTTTCAACGCGTTTGGTTTAGTTGAATGCGAGAACAATGAATTTTAAAGTCGTTTCGGAACTTCTGGGTAGAATGGCCTCTCATGTCGAGGTGCCTAGTAAGATCTTCGAGAGAATGAAATGCCTTCCTGTCCTCTCGAGCACTTTCTGGATAAAACACTGTATTTATAGTACTTCATAGGGCAAAAAGTGCCGATCTTTATCTTTCTACAATAAAATTGTGCTTTTCGTTTCCAAGCTTGAATCTTTCTTCAAGTGAGTTACCTTCCAATTCACGACTAAGTAATAATCAAAAGCTTTTTCAAATAATAATGTACAGCTATTATAATATAAAACACAAAACACATAGATCTGTATGAACTTTAGACGATATTTTTAAGAATAGACGTCATAGTATTTTAACCAGACTAGAAAAACGAGCCAAAAACTATAAAAATAACTTTTTTGGTATTTCGAATTATGTTCTTTCTCGCCATATAGTCCGGCAATCGTTTAAATAAAACTGATGATAAAAATCTTCCAGTTAACAAGATTCCATTCAAAAAGGCTCATATATAATGCAGTTGTTGTGGAACTGAAAAAGTTGATTAAATAGAAAAATCCGGGCTCCCAATTAGTTTTTTGAAACATTTTAATTGTTTAAATTTCATTTCTCATAGCTCGGCGGATGGGTGAGAATAAACATGGTGGTCCTGTCCTGTGTGAACGACTCAGGCAGTTCGAAGAACGCTCCTTTGCAATTAAAACTACACTTACTGTTAAAATGCTCAAACTCCAAAATTTTGATCAAAATATTAGTTTATCATAAAACACGATTTCGATCGTAAAAAGTAAGAAGCGTATTCTTGTTGTTTAAACACTAGAGTATAAATATACCGGATAATAATTCGTTGAATGTTAAAGTAATTCACCATATAGAGTTAAACGAAATTTTGTTTTACGCTACTAAGTCGTCTCAATCCTGTTCGTTGTTTCAGAAATTCTGGAAGGATCCATCAGGATCTTGTCAAGTTTACCTCAGAATCCTGACTCAATTTCTAATAGTTCCTGTCTACAGTATTTCTCACAGTTACACAGGATCCTGTTCAGGATTTCTTCAGGTTCCTGCCCAGATTTATTTGTAAATCATAAGTGCAGGATCCTTACAGAAGTAATCTGATATGGATCTTGAAATAAGGATCCACTCAATTATTCCAGCTGAAACTGAGAAAGATGAAAACAAGAAACCAACATGTCAAGGGAACATCAGTAGTTATTCCTGATACTTAGTATAAGATGAAACTACAACTATATCTAGCTTCCTAAATATTTTCAAGTTCAAAAACAATGAGAATCCGTTCAGGATCATATTCAGAATCCTGTGATGATCTTGAAATCCCGTGGCTACATATTTCTTTCCGAATTTAGTCGTTTCCTAACGAAAAAAGAGCAAATCCTACCAGGATTCTGACTGGATTTTTTAAGAGTCTGGCAAGCAAACATCAAGAATTGTTTCTAAGAGATAGAAGAGTCTTTCGGTTAAAACATAATTGTTCTAGATATGATCTGCCTTTACACTGAATCTCATCTATTTGATAACAAATAAGAGACATTACTTTTTTGTCAATATCTCATAAAATTCCAACGCGTACTTCTTATCTATTTTCGCAAACAGAAACTTTTAGTCCGTAGCGATTGGAAATATTTATTTAGGCAAAATGAAGCTTTCTTTTTTTTAAATATATTATAATAATAGAAGTATTTAATACAATTTTTAAACTTTTGATACAAATAACTATCTATTTTAGAGAGATACGAGCTGGCTCAGAACACATTGGTATCTCGTTATGATCCTCGCACACATTTCGGTTAAATTGTGGTTTACATCATTATCTATTCTGATTTACCAGAAAAACTGAAAATATAGAGAAAATGTAAAGTTTGAACATTGCACAAAATAATTTTATTTATACAATACGTTTTAAAAGTAGAGGAAGTTTTACGTTGTGTAGATAACTATTTCCAATTACTAAGGATTAAAAGTTTCTGTTTTCAAAAAATAGATGAGAACTACATGTTGGAATTCTATTAGATATCGACAAAAAGTACTAGTGTATCTTCTTCTGATTTATTTTTTATTATTTCCACGCACTGTCTATACTCTTCACAAATAGTTTGAATTTTATCGATTACTCAAAGATAATGCGTTTGCTTTGTATTTGAGAAATATTCTATCGAAATTTTCTGAAACTTTGTTACTGACTCTAAAATCTAAAATATTCTGAACGCTTATGAAAAAATTTAATATTATTTATAAAATTTTGATTGGTAATACCGTTGATGACTAATGATGGAAGAAGGACACAAGCTGATCTTCTGGCACCCATGAAAAAATCTGTAAAATTCTACGTTCAAATGCATTTTATTTCAGTTTGCATATTTTCACTAGTTTCTAAATGGATGTTTTCAAAATTATTGAAATGCACTTTTTCAGTACTAACAGACAAATTGTTCGGGAACACATTTTTTTTGATAACTTATATCAGTATAAATTCATTTTGGTTCTGCAGAGTTCTGCTTCTATCATTTTATCCTAAGCTTATTCTAGGCAAACTTTTATTGGTATATCCATAAGGTTATTGAGGATCTGGAACAATAAAATAAAATTTCACCTAGGGTGCCTCCATGGATACTTAAGCGTATAGACAGATGGATATAGGATAAGAATGTAGATATCTTTTTCTGTGCCTCTATTTCTATATCCTTGTATATATGCTCTTATACTTATATCCTTACATTTACCATTGTCCTAATGGTTTTATATCTATATTCTTATAACTCTATCCTCATTTCTAAATCCCAATACTTATATCTTTGTTTCGATACCATTACAACTATGTACTGATCACTGCACTCATATATCTATACCCTTATCTCTACAGCGTTACCAATATATCCTTATACATATGTTCTTACACCTAGCCTATTGTATGTATCATCTGAAACCTATATTCCTACACCTATGCCCTAATTCTTGCCCCATTATATCTATGTGCTTACCCATATACTCTTATAATCACATATTTATATTTATAGCTTATAACTTTACTTCAATACTAATATTCCTATGTACGAGTCACGATAGTTATACTCTTAATCCTATATGTGACGAACTGTGAGACTGCACCTATGACCATCAACATGATGGTGTATTGTGTCATCTGCACATCTCTAGTAAGTCGTGCTCTTTTTTCGTTTACATTAACTTATATGGCAGAAAGAGAGAGTACGGCTGAGTGAATAGGAACAAAGAACAAACAGTCACACAATTGAAAGAATGAGAGATAGTCACAAGATCAACACGTGAACATATAAATATAGAGAAATGGATATTTATACGAAGTGAAGAATAACGGTCATGAAAACCACTACACTGTAGTCTATCAGATTATTTTTATACAAGTTTTTTTTCTCATAAAAGTGTGAATTTTTCGAATGAAACTCACTATCTCTTCAAGACAAATGTAAATGTCTTTTATCGTTAGAAGCACCATTTATTAATTGATTTAGCAAATTGAAAAAGAACGATTAATACCAATCCAAAAGAATACTTCAATTACTAACTAGGGAAACATGAATATTTCTGTAAAATATTTCTCAGACAGAAACATTCTGTCTTTTACTTTCTTTAAGTTTGACTCAGCTTTACTGTGACATTATCAGTTCATCAATATATAATAAGAGATATAATGACTAATAGATACGTGCTTTCATCATAAGCTCGTTTAATTCTTGAAAGAATGGAACTTAGAAAATTATATGAAGAAACAAAAAAAGGCGACAATAAAAATATAATCATGCTTATTATTTGTATTACTCATATATTATGTTGCAAAGAATTGAAAAAGTTACAATCGTTGAAGTACATAATTCATCAAATAAATTTTATACATATTCAAACTGCTATGGGGGGAACTAACATTTCTTGACGAACTATAGAAAAAAAAACCAATAAATGAAAAAATTAATATAATATAATATGAAAACAATAAAAAATGAGCTATGTCATTCTTTTAAAATTTCATCTCTTTGAATGAATTAAATATATCATAATAACAATGCTAACTATGGGTCATTATAGTTTTTATTAAAAACTACAAGAGGCACCCTATGCTGAATTGCTGTACAGAAAAAAGCTTAACTGAATTGTTATCCAAACATCAATTTATCGCGAGTTGGTGTTGGAGTACTGGTTTATATAAAAAAAATTTTGATGGGCAACTTCATTTTTCTTTTTCTTTCTTTTCCTCGTGCTCATATGATTATAATTAGGCGCTAACTAGGAAGCAAATCGATTTCGATATTGATTGAAGCTTGGGAACAGAAAACACGACCATAAGCATATATTATCGCTTATTGCGTAGNTATCATCTAGCTATTTAATAACATGTTTTATCAAATTTAAATTCGGTAAAAAAAAGTCGGGACTCAAAGGGTTAAAAAACAATCGTTCAACAGCATTGGTGTTAGCAGATGCAAAACGCGTTAAACTGGTCAGCATTAACGTGTTTTTTCGCAGAAATTTACTCCGTGGGCTTTTTTTTGGTCACTAAATATATTGCGTCTCTTCTTGTGAAAATGATTTTTGATTATTCAGTTTCAAATATGGATTCAACAAATATAAATTCAATTTTCTAATTAATTAAAATATATGTTTCATTGATGTTTAATGTATATCCTTTATTGAAGATGGAAGATATTTATATTATTCATAGAAATTATTTTAACATTCGTGCGAAAGAAATTCTGTGTAAAGTAACATTTTAAAAAAATTACTAGTACATCCAATTTTTTATGTAGAAATATTAGACTTGTTTCTAATTAATCTATGTCTTCCATCATGACTGATTACATGAAGAAAAATAAAAATCTTTAAAAAAAAGTTACATGACACCATTTAAAATAGTTTGTTGTTTTCAAGCTGAAAGTTGGCTGCAGAACAGATTATTTATTCTTTTCTTATTTAATGAAAAAAGAACGAAGACAGTACTCACAAAAACGTTGATCAATATTACGCAGTTATTTTTGATAGTTGATACTTTTCTTTTTAATACTTGTAGCATAAAAACGAATGTGCACTTAATCATCCAGATGAAAAGAAAGATGAGTGTTTTTTTTTCAAAAAAACTTTCACTGCTACATACGTCTCGAGTGATATTGTTTTTTTCTCCTCTTAATAAAGAACAATCGCATCTATATAAGTAATGGTAAATCTGACTTCGATTGAAAAACAATACATCCGGCTTATTTTTGTCTTAATGTGCAGAGACATAGAAATAATATTTTCGAGGAAAATATGTGTTCTATCGAAGATGGTGTCGATGTTGATCAACGTTTTCAATAGATAGTAAGAGTAGGATGCTTTTTTTCGTCATCAAAATGTATAAAACTCAAGTTTTCTCACACTATAAAAAAACCAAAAACTACGTACGTAGACAAAAATCGAAATAGAAGAAACATCTCATTATAAGTGAAAAAACTCCTCCTTCAGCATTCTTTCGTTTCTTATTAAAAGGTTTGATTTTGCAGGCACTAATATTAATTAAGAGAAGGTCTTCAATCGCATTCAAATATTCAATATCTAAACTTCCCAGCAATATCAGTTATTGATGATATGTAAGATAGTGTTATCATTTTTTCCTAGACTTTAAAGATTTTGTTCTCATTTCTAACAATAGTAATTTTTAAGAATCGATTGATTCTGTTCCACCACATAAGTGCTAAGAGTGTTGTCACTGCACAAAAGTGTTTTCAGGTGATTCATATGCTATCTTTTTCTTTGTAATCAATTCCAAAAATATTCTGTTTTCTTATTTCAGATTCAATAATTCTTTATTAACATAAAATAATGAAAATATTTATACACTGTATTCTATTGCTAGTGATGTTAACAATATCATATAGAACATGTGTTTCTGCAGAAAATAAAATTCTATCAATATCTGATGGACTTTCATTTGGCTTTTGTCGTAGTTATTGTCGTCGATCAATAAATATAACATCAAGTCCAAATCAATTAGTTGCTTTAAAAGAACCAAATTTTCCTCAAGACACCTATCCACCTATGGAAAAAATCTTTCCCTTTTCTTTAAATGAATGGACAGAATTAATCCAATTAATTGATACTGAAAGTTTTCTATCATTAGATGATCGTATTGGATGTCCTGATTGTGCAGATGGAGGAGCTGAATGGATTGAAATACACTGGACGGGCAAAACTAAACGAGTTACATTTGAAAATGGAGCTTTAATAAAAGGTTTTGAAGGACTTGTTATTCAATTAAGAGATATCAGAAATAAATATACTGAAAATCTTTAAAAAATAAAAATAAAATTATTTACTGCATTACATCATTTAAACTTTTGTCTTACGCAACTTAATCATGATCCTAGAAACTTTGATATATTTGAGATGTATGAAGTTCTTGCAATTGATTTTCTGCAACTAAGAATAGGACATAAGTTCACAATCAACAACAAATTGAATTACAATTTTTCATAGTGTTGTGGAATATTTTGAAGGAACTAACGTCAATTCATTGATCGACGATTACACATTCACATTCAAACATGATAGGTTTCTGAATATTGTGATCCTCGTTACTGGTTGAAAGTAATTGTAAAATCTTTTTTTCTCGTATAAGATTTTTTTAGGTTTGCGCCTTTAGTCATCTATCAGTAAAGTGACTTCAGTTTCTACAAAATTTTATGAAAGTAGGATTGACTATATACTATTCGATGCATCTAAAAAAAAGCTCTACAATACTAAGTAATTAATATGTAATGTTTCATTGAAAATGTGAGAGCCGATCTCAACAAACAACTCATACCCTACTCAGTGAACAGGAACTGATTGATTTGAAAAAAATATCTAAAGGATGAGTGCTTTTTGTAAAGCAATATTCGATTCTGATCATACGTTAGTTTTAAAGCAAATATCTACTGAGCTCTATTTTGTGCATTACACTCTAAAAATGGACTCGTAATAGGATTGATGACTGTTTATTATTGTTTGAAAACTGTGATGTGCCAAAAAACTTGATGATCGGATCTCGATCAATCCCATAACGAATCAGAAGAAAGTGGATGCTAGTTAAAAAATTCGAATTTATTTTTTGAAATATATGTAACAAAAATGACTAACATCACTTTTACATAACTTTTTAATAGAAATAATCGATCACGACTGGTTGAGCAAGTAGCTCCCCTTGATCAACAGCTAAATTGGCAAAGAGAATATCGTGAGATGATGGCACAGAACTGTTTTCTAAGGCTCGATTTTCTTCACTCTTATATAGACTAGCACCAAAATCATCGTGCAAGTGACCAAAAAGATGAATACGAGGTTTAACTCTTGTGACAATTTCATCGAATAAACCTGCACAACCTAAATGTTCTTCATTCATTGGATTAAAATCTCGAATACTGTACGGTGGGCTATATGTGAGAAGTATATCGATATTTTCTGGAATCCGTGTCCATTTATGTGCTCGAATACGTTTAGATTTATAACCGAACGCATTAGATCGATATACAAATCCACGTTTCGGATGCCATGGACTACCATAAATCCGTACACCTTCAATATCGATAAGTTGATCTTGCAGGTAAGTCATATTGCTCAGTATTTTTTGAGTACGATCTGGTCGTCGAGGATTAAGGGATACACAATGATTGCCACTAATGAATAGTTGTGAGCATGCGGAAGAGTACCAACAAACTCATTGAACTTGATTAAATCACGAGCACTTGTTCGATATTTGACGGCATCGCCACAATGAACAAAGACATCATCAGGTGGCATTGTTAGTTTGTCAATTCGATTGTGAGTATCAAATACACAAACAAAACGTAAACGTTTATGTGACTGAGTGCCAACTGAATAAGGATCACGATAGACTACCAATGGATTATTTTCTGTGCCCGCACCAATTGTTTTGGATAAATTTCAATCGATTGTTGTGTTTTCCCAATATGGAACATTATTCAAATGATGAACAACCGCTTGTGAATGATTTCGGGCACGTAGAACACCTACCCTAATAATAGACAAAAAAAATCATTTTGTTAATTTAATATCTAAAAACCATTTTATAAGGATCCAAACTTACAAAGATAGTCTGTTATATGTTGATATTTTGTTGAAAAGAAACATCCATGAATTCCTGAAATTGATGTGTGAGGCAACAAGAGCTCATATTTATAGAAGACTATTGAATCGAAAGATAAGCAGCTCAATGTGACTCATTTTATTATTCAGCTACCAATATTGCGACAGAAATAAAAAAGACAACTATTTCATTCACTAGATCAACACAAATAAAGCAACAAGGGACTATTCAAAACTTTCTACGCAATGATCTCGTCATCTTGTGTTGATAATATATGAAACATAACATAGTCAAGCATTACTCGTTGTGTTTAAAGATGTACTTGACACAAGTCGTCTTAGTTGTTTCGCTTGTCCATGGTGATCTTATCAGTATCTGTGACAAATATTTTATCTAACTATTGACAACACAATATTGTTGTAAGAATTAGGTATGAGTAAGAGATTAATAGAATTCTCACACACAGATACACCCTCAATCGATACAGAAATGACAAATAATGATGACGATTTCATATTGATATGAGAATATATAACACTAAATAAGAGTAAAGAAATGCAGATCTCTTTTGCATACCTACACATTCAATTTTATTAACCCTTTGAGGACGGAATTTTTTTAATAGAGAAAAAGTATTTTTCAACCTTTTTGTTTTATTTTAACTAGGATGTGGGTGTGGGTCTTCTCATTAATCACAGCCGCACCCACACACCCCACACCCACACCTACACTCACATCCTCACCTACACCCACACCCTCACTTTTCTCATATGTTGATCAATTATCTAGATTCATAAATAATAATCCTTCGTTCATATTGTCAACTATTTGTTAACTGGTTGCTATTTGAGAATAATCTTCTTAACAATAGTTGATCAAAATATGTTAATATTGATTTTTTAAAATAGTTCTCATGATCAAACTTTTAGATAATTCAAATGAAAATATCATTTGAAACATTTGAACTTATTGATAAACATATCGCAAACGAAATAAAATATATCTTTATACGTATTAACTTTATTGGTTGTTTTACTATAATATTGAAAGTTGAATCGTTTATTTATTTATATATGTAAATATATGAAAATAATATTTTATTTGACATTAGATTTTCTTAAATCAATAACAACATTATCTTATTTTATTAAACATAGATAGAATGTCACTTCTTGGGTGTGGATCTTTCCATCCACATCCACAGCCTAGAATCAAGTTGTATGTCTGAAAAGCCGTTAACATTTAGGTCGAATGAGAATGGACGCAGGTTCTCATTCACCAACTTATAAAAAGGGTTCTTTATTTCTCGATTCGATTCGAGCTACATCAAAGACAATTTAGATGAAATTATGAAGAAATAGACATGTGATAATCTTTAATAGAGATTATATACAATTCAAGTTTATATTTTTAATAGAATTAAGTAAATATTAACCATCGATGACATGCATCACTTGATAGGATACTTGTACGAAGTATACAAACTAAACATAAGATTTTTATGACGGTACAACAATAATCAAAAGAAAGAAATGATGCACTTATGACGAGGCCATATCTGACAACATATAAATGAGTCATGTAACTTTGTTATTTATAAGTAGAATCTTTATTCTCTTCTTTCATTTCTTATCATTGTTTTTACGTATTTATTTATGTGGTTGTTATATTATTTCATAATATTATTACATTGTGCTATTGTATTCTTGTATACAGTGCTTCTTTTTGTTATGGCTAACAACTGCAGTTCTCGACAAGGACAGCTTTTTGATGACTATTCAAATTCAGATATTAACTTATACTTCGCATCACATGATGACATCGACGAGTTGTGTAAAGTAATTAATTGGGCATATAGAGGTAAACCTTCAGTATCGTTGCCTGGAGAAAATTACTCGGGTTGGGTTAGTGAACAACATTTACTGAAAGGCGCACGAATTACGTCTGAAGAACTTCGACAGTTGATAGATGATGAACAACATGCTGTTGTTCTTGTTGCAAAACTTAAGACGCCTTCAGAGCGAAAAATCGTTGGCTGTTGGAAAATTAGCACATACGATAAAAGTTTGCAAATAACTGACGAAGAAAAACAGGATGTAGCTGTTGAATTTGGTTTGAATGCTGTGGATCCTGATTATCAAAGCCGAGGCATTGGAACATTGTTGTATAATGGAGCCATAGTAAGTTTGACATTGATCTGCATTCACTCAACACAAGAAGTAATACTCTTGATTTTTTAGCGTATTGCAAAAGAATATTTCAATGCACAACGGGTTTATTCTCGTATAATACGGAGTAAACGAAATCAAATTGAATGGTGCTTACGACAAGGTTTTATAGATACAGGACGATTGATATCGTTCCCACCCGAAGTGCAACGTCAAGCGAAAGTAGATCTGGACGAACTTAAAGTTTCTGTTTTAACAAAACGCTTACAATAAAATACAATCTATACAGATAGATGAGTCTGGCTATAATTTGTGAAGTATTCATGACATAAATGAATCACATACGCAAAAAAATTCTCAACAGGACATAAAAATTCACTTCAAAAGTTAGAGTGTGAGTGTGGATGAGCGAAGGTGTGGGATGTTAGTGTCAAACATCATTCCCATCAGTTCATTCTAATTTGCGTAGTTTATGTAATGATATTGATGCTGTATATAATTCCATAGAAGAATATTCGAACGTATTAAGGTGTGGGCGTGTGCGTGTTGGTATCGTCCTCATACACCACACAGCCACAGTCACACCCAAATCCTGAAGTACTTCCCGTGTACTTCAGCACTCGTATCACACAACTGATAATTATTCTAAACGACTAAGCTACTTCTTGCAAACATCAAAGCTGTCTTCTGAGCACGATCAAATTCTGTTCAACATTATGCCAACTTGGTGGATACTATGATGTTCTGCTCAGAAATATGCGTCCTTCTAAGCACTACATATTGCTGAAAACACATGCCACTATGTACAACGCGTTGTCGCAAAGTTCCATTAGATTCAGATCTTTCAAGGACTTTAATAGATGAAACGTGAGCTCGGACCGAAAATCTGGACTGAAATTCATATTACTCCTTTGAGTAGTAAAAAAATTCAATCGATAACTTCTCAAGAAAACTATGCCAGTAATACTGAGAGAAAACATTTGGATTCTATCTTTGTGAAATTTATTCTTCTCTGACGTCAACAACTATAAACGACGTGAGAAACTTTATTTTGAAGATCGGATTACCGTAAAGCTCACTGTTGAAAATGTATGATATAGAATTACAAGCGACAAGTTTTATTGATACAACTCGTTTACTATATTGATAATAGGTAAAAAAGCAGAATGGTATATAAAGATAACTCGCATCGTTGAAAATATTCATTTGTTTGACAATTGAACAGATTCCAAAGTTACACAATAATGTCTAATTTTTCGTTCTTCATGATTCTTTTGGTTATTGGCAGCGCCTCAGGTAAAGATCAGTTTCTTTTAAGACATGCTTTTGATACGGATCATTATTACTGATTTCGTATAATAATTATTCCATGAAAATTCGGAAGATTGCTATATGTTCGAATACGATCTTGTGGGTGAATGTGGGTGTGGATGAGTGTATATGTGAGTTTCCATGTGTAGAGTTTGTGATGTCTAGATCAGACGTAGACTGTAAAATCAATCTGCAAAGTAATCAGTCGTTTCACGTTGCTAATTTTTTCATAAATCCTTGAAGAATTTTTGAACCATGAGCATCTAGGAAGATAAAACGAGGTTGTGACTCATATTTAGCAATATATCATTCGACGTTCCTATTAGAAATATTTATTATTCTCCACATAAAGGTAGAATATTCTACGTTGCCGCTGGAAGGATCTATTATTCAGAAGGCAAGATTATACGGTGTGCATGCTCTTCGCCGAAAAAGGCAATATCGAAAACATTTTTTAGCCACGCAGAACACTGCAAAGGTGAGGGTGAGGGCGAAATGCATTGATCTCATCATGCTTAACAATTCTATGCCCGAGTTAAAAGGCTCGCAACGGTCTGCATTATTCACGAGCCTTTCAATTAATCGCTTTTCGGCGAAGAGGCATACAACCGTTTAGTATTAATGATTAATAGATGCACTACTCAGTTTTATTAGTATTAATTATGTTGTAAATTTTGATGCCTAAGTTATGAATACTTTGACATTTCTGTAAGCAGCGATCTAGAATGATTGTTGTTGTCCGTTTTAGTTAATTATTATATGGTTATCTACCACCATAAATAAAAATAGAGAAAGACATTTATAACAATTCTTATACGACTATTGTACGAAGCATGCTGTAGTCACTTCATTGATAAAATAAAGACCTTCATGAAATAGGAAAATCTATGATAATACTCAACAAAGCGGTGCTTGATTTTTAAGTCGTGTCATACAATCGACCAAATCTCAGCGATTGTGCATCATGGAATGAAGATGTGATTACATTTGCAGATAAGAATTGGATTGGACAACAACCTACTGGTGTTTTCGTTGATGATCAAGATGTTATATATGTTTCTAATCGAGAAAGTAGTCAGATTTTAGTATGGAATAATGGGTCGTCGACTCCAACAAGAATTATTTTGACAAACTCGACTAATCCATGGAATCTTGTTGTCACAACCGATGGTGACATTTACGCCGATCATCGCAATGATAATGGTCACGTCGATAAATGGATATTCAACGTAACACAAAACAAGCTTGCAATGAATGTAGATGGTTGGTGTACGCGACTTTTTGTTGACAAGAATTATACTTTGTATTGTTCTTCGATGCATGGCAACCGTGTTATTAAGATATCACTCAACGATGGACAAAACTTACCGATAGTCGTGGCTGACACGGGATATCTTGGTCCTGTGTCTGATACACTCGATCATCCACACGGAATTTTCGTTGATGACCAACTCAACTTATACGTAGCTGATACAGATAATAACAGAATTCAATTCTTCACATCTGATCAAAAAAATGCAATAACAATAGCTGGATTCGGAGCAACAGTTCTATTCCTACTCAGTACACCGACAAGTATTGAGCTCGATACTGATGGTTATCTATTTATTGTGGAAAGTCAAAATCATCGAATTATCCGATCAATTCTAAACGGATTCCAATGTTTGGTTGGATGTTCTGGTAACAGTGGACCAACATCGAGCCAACTGAATTATCCACAAACTATGACTTTCGACACGACTGGAAACATATTGGTGAGCGATTTTAAGAATCATCGAATTCAAAAGTTCCAGTAAACTAGAAATTCATGTGGTATGTCTATTTCAATTGTGATTGACGAAGAAATGTTTATTGGTTCTCAACAAAGTCTTATTTGAGAAAAGCCAATTAAATTTGCCAATGAATTCCTCTGCTTTGGGTACACTTCAAGACAGTTGTCATAAACTTAAGACTTCAAAAGTATTAGAAGTTTGAATTTTCATGTGAAAACATAGACTATGTAATGTCCATTTCTAATTAAAAGAAGGGTGATTGTTTTTTAAATAACTTTCGAACCGTTATAGCTATCGATCTGCGGTTTTCACCATTAGAAAGATCATGTGATTCCGCATCTTTTGATATAATGGAAATTATTTCAACTCATAAGTTTGATCAGCTGACAGTGAAACTCGAAGAACCAATAGAAGTAATATGAAAAATGTATAGAATTTCAATTATGTAGAGTGCATTAGATACCTCTACCCAAGATCTACAATTCTGAACAAACCCGAAACTTTTATCTAATTTCGTTCAAAAGTTATAGGTCTTACAAAAATNCCGCCCCCTCTCCCTCCGAGGCTCACCACCACACCCTCACCCACCCACACACTCACCCACTCCCACACCCACACCCACACCCACACCCACACCCACACCCACACCCCACACCCTTCATACTATTTTGTTGGTTATCTCTACCTGAACAAAACAAAATAATCATAAGAAGAGCATACAAAAGAAGATTAGTGTTTTTTTCAAATCAACTTTGTTGATATATTTCGCAAGTTTAATTCTGAAGTAATGAATAAAAATTTGATGAAATATAAACAGTATCAATAAGAGAAATTGATGAAATAATTGATTCAGTTGTAGAATCATCTTCGAATAAACGATATCAACTTGATATTAAGTCATAATCGAATATATAACAAACACAGATAAGATTTGTTTGCATACAATAGAATAAGTAGTCATAGATTGAACGATTCTTGTTGATATCATCTAAATATTATTTTTCGGCTGAAATTCTACAATCACTATATTCAATTTCCTTATTGATCGCTAGAATTAAAACGACGAGAAGAAGTAGAAATAATTCATTAAAAAGCGTTGACAGTCTAATTGTCGAAGAATGTTATTTGTGTTATTTGGCTTCAAATATGTTTTCCTAATAATAGACTTTATATTTGAGTATTGTTATGTATGATATGAGTTACTTAATATAATACAATTAAAAACTGGTGGTGCAACATATGTTTGTAAAGAAGATGATAAATAGGCATAGTTTCTACGAGCTCTATAAACTTTGCTTAAGGTTTTTTTCATATATATATTTTGTATAGTAACTGTTCCTTAACTAAGAACTAAAAGATACACAGATAACAGTGTGAATACAAAAATGTGTTGATTGAAACATTTATAATCGCTGTATTAGTTATATTCATACTAGTGTATTACCACGCTATCTTAAAACGTGAAATAGTGATCTTAAAATGGCGTAGGTAACTCAATAACTTGGACGATAGTTTCTTAAATTTTTCTTGTTAGGCGAACAATAGATCGATAAAGCCGTGTATATGAACGGCATGCCGATGATGTGATAAACAAGAACCAAATTAACATTTTTTTTGTCATCCAATTTAAAGATTAAAATTTTTCACTAATGTCGAACCAATCTTTTGTAAACTTACATATGAAATCAAACATGAACTATATACTTCATTGCATCTCAGACATGTGCATACAAATCAAACCATAGTTTTCAAATTAACTTTTTTTTTATACTTAAGATTAGTGATGCATTTCGTCCTTCGTATTAAATTTTTTTTTCAATCTAATGTAAAATCAATATTTTTCCATTAACTATTCACGTATTCGTCATTCAGACATCAGTGTATTGTTGATAATAAACGTTCTTGGAAAAGAAACTGTTCTCACCATTTACAGAAATCGAAGAACAGCGTCAAAACAACAAATCATTCTACCTCTATTAGATTTATCTATTCTTTTTAAGGGTATCCCCCACCTTTCCCAACGTGAAAATAAAAATTTTTTCGATTTTTTGTTTTTCAGTGCTAACACTCATGTTTTTACTGCAAATAGAGCTTGGTAAATCATGATTGCAAGTACCAATCCGAGGTCGACCGGCTTTAGTGCAACGAATTTCGGTTGAAAACACTATTTTTTTCCGTGTGCTCCAAACAAGGCTTTTTGAACACTTTTCTGGTTCTCCACCATTTCAATGCATCAACACCCATTTTCTTATTAACAAATAAGGCTCCGTATGTGTATATTGTGTCACAGACAGAGTACTCCAATCTGTTGCAATCTTGAGGCGTGAAGAAGCTTCCATTGTCTGAAATGGTCTCAGCATATATCTCCTCTATATCGATGGCTACAATTATGAAATTTTCAGGAAAACTTGAATAGAGGAGAACACTTATTGGAGAAAATATCAAGACAAATGTTTGAAATTAGTCGGAGTTATAGGTCATATTTCGACGACTCTCTTTAACTCTCACATAGAGATCACTCAATGATAACATCAAATTAGACAAACTCAAAACCATTTAATACGAAATTTTCATTGGTAATAGAGACAGCCCTGAGCTTTTCAATACTATGTTAAGCGAAATGAGATTTGGTTCTTATGCTGAAATATCATCCTCAGAAGAAGTCTATGTTGATGTGCTAGCTCTTTTACATGAAGGTCGATCAAGTTCTGACGGGCCCTTGTGATTAGGGTTCACCAAGGTCTATTTGTAGTAAAAGTATGATGACTCATCCCGAATGGCATTAAATTGGCCGAAAGAAAAAAAAGCGAACGAAAAAAAGTAGAGAAAAAAATGACGAAAAAGAAAACAGCGAATATAAAAAATGGCTAAGAAAAAAAATGGCGAAAACTTCATAGTAAAAACATAGAACACTGATGATGTTAGAATGGCGAAAAAGTTTATTTTAACATTTTTGACTAGCGAGATGAAAATATTTTATTACATTCAAAAATGTAATAGATGCCAAAACAGGGTATTTCCGGGTTGTAAAAAACTGAGTGCAGGCTGGGTTTGATCACTCAAGAGTCTGATTGAAAGATTGTCAGTGAGATTAACCGAATTTATGAGAAGTTGAGAAACTTTTTGAGAAGTATTGAGCAAAAAGACGAATAAAATATTGGAGATTTTCTTGAAAAAAACGAAAATATCGAAATTAGGGGGAATCAACTGCAGTTCAAAACATTCCTGTTGTTAGATGCCAACAAAAAATAGGTTTGCGAATCTATGTTGTCAGTTATGAGGGAACAGAATGTTGGTGTGAGACGTGACAATAAGATATAGACCTAATTGAAACTACGAACCACCGATCCAGATCCGCATCTTCAAGTCGATACCAGTACAGAACTGAAAGATATAGTGTCACTTATCAATGTCTAGAACATTTTCGATGTTTTTAGTCAAATTTATATTTTCACTGTTTTGATATGGTTGACATTTTTTCTTTCGTCATAATTGTTTTCACCATTTGTTTTTCGCCTTTTTTCGTGTCGATATCTTCGTTTTCGCTAATTTTTTTTGAGTCATTTTTTTTTGGCTATTTTTTCTTTCGGCCATTTTGATACATTCTCATCCCTATATAATGGTAGACTATTATTGACAATTCTATTCTTGACAAAACATCATCATTCATTTATGAACAAACTTGACGATGATCAAAGGTCACAATATTCAACATCGAGCTATTTAATATTGTCATTATTGACGACGTCAGGTATGATACAGAATGAACATAAACATATGTATATATGTAAGACTGTATACACGATATTTGTCATTTATAATTGAATATGAACCATTCAACTGTTAATATCCTTACTTTATGCGATGAGATGTTGCTTGTTATTTTCAACAAACTCAATAATATTGATGTATTATATTCACTCATAGGAGTCAATCGAAAACTCGATAGATTGGCTCGAGACATTACTTTTACACAATCTCTTGATTTAGTAACAATATCATCCAATAAAAATAATGACTCAAGAAATAAGTCAATACTCGATCGATTTTGTTTTGATATTTTACCTCGAATTCAACATAATATTGAATCTCTTACTCTTGATCCATTGTTAATGGATCGTGTTCTTCGCATTGAAAATTATTCTAAACTCCATAAAATTAATCTTGTTATTTTTCAACTTGAAGTGGCATCTCGCATTCTTAATGGTATGTTATCTGTTCTCTTAATCTTCAAATAATGAAACCAAATTGATTAATTAATTTTATATATATATTTAGACGAGTCATCAATTATTCACATCTTTAAAGATCAAATTTCGCATCTTACTGTTACGATTAAGCATGACAGCAGAGCTGTACATCGAAAGAAATTCTTCAAAAATGTTTTTATCACTGTTTTCATTATGTTTATAAATCTAACTTATCTTCATTTCGATGTAAAAGACATGTATCTGTATTCACCAATATCACTTATTGATTTACCGTCTACAACATGTTATTCATCAAGCATTGTCTATTTGAATGTTAGCGTGCGCAATTTTGATGATTGTCTTTGTTTACTTGATGGACGTCTTAGTCAATTATATACACTTATTGTCAAAGTTTATCTTATTCAGAATACGTCAATGATTATCAATAATACGGTAAGATTGTTTTCAATGATAGTGAAAGAGTTTCATGCCGCCTTTCGATAGAATGATAAACAACTTGTGGCAAGAAATAGATTACTAAATATATGAATAAATTTAAAAATACGGTGTTTATATAGTGATAGTACTGTATAACAAATACTATTAAAAATAGTATACAATTTAAGTAAATGTCCTAGAAGTTTTTTTTATTTAATATGAAATCAGTAGTTAGAAACTCTTTTTTTGAATGAATTTGACTTTATTAGAGAAAACAAAAAGTAAACATTAGAAAAACAGACTTACCTAAGAGGAATATTTTTTGAGAGACTTTATAAAGTATGTAAATAGAATATTCGTTGAACTTCGTCTTTCAATAACTTCATAGAGTTTGTTCATGTATCAATTAGATAGTTTCATCATTGTTAGTATGAAGGAACATTATTTTGAGTTTTTCCTTTTATTCTTCGAATTTTCAAAATCGTGATCGATGGAAAAAATTATGTTATCGTAAATAGGTTTAGATATTTGACACTTATAGATTCTACAAAATCTTATCAAACCAAGAAGTGAAATATCAAATGATAAGAAAATATTTATCGGATAATTAATTTTGAAAGTTCAAGGTTATGAAAATAAAATTTGGATGTCATAGTCTACATTAAATGTCACCAGTTTTCGCAGAAAGAATGAAAGAATAGTGATTAAATGAGAAGATCCTGTTATACACAGTCATGTATCAATATATTTGATCAAATATTAAGCTGTGAATTGATGGACCATAGAGAGAATGAATAAGATTACAGTTATTTGAATACCTGGTTAGAACTAACTACTCTTGATTGAATTATTAATTTCACATTATTTGATATTTATGTTAATTTTTTTTTTAGAAAACTCTATCGAATTTAAAATGTTTCTCGTTGATTTCATTTCGTCGAACAATTGCAATTGAATATGATAATCAAATTTTGCCACTCCTTCGTCAAATGTCACAATTAGAAAAACTTACATTATATCTTATTGTTCGTAATCGAATTTCATTTATTGACGGCACTCATCTAGTTAATGACATCCTTAGTAAAATGTTATATCTACATACGTTTATCTTCAACATCATCACTGGAAATGTCATAATGGATGCAAAATTTTTACCAACACCTGATGATGTTGTACGTCCACTCATCGAAAAAGGATATAATGTTAACTGTTATACTGACTATAGTGATTTTAGCGATGGTAAATGCCATATTTATTCACTTCCGTTTACTATGGATCGCATGCATATACATTCTAATAAATTTGCTGGTGGTTTATTCATGACTGTTCGTTACCTATATCTACAAGATTATGTTCGTTCATTTGAACATGATTTCTTTGCTGGAATCTCTCGAGCTTTTCCATTACTAGATAGATTGATGATATTTAATCTAACTGAACAAAAGAAATTAACACATCAAGATGAACAAGAAACATTTTCGATTATTGAATTTTCTCATCTTACCTTACTCGATCTCACTATGTGTTATATCGACTATGTGAAACAATTTCTTTTCGATTTCAACACACGTCTACCTTGTCTTAAGACGTTATATATTAAATATGAAGACTTGATGATCGTAACAGAATGTTTCACCAACAATGCTGCTCGTGCTAACTGCTCAAAAGTGGAACTTATTATCTTTGTTTCAAAACCAATGATATATCCAGAAAACTTTCACCTTTATTTTCCTTTTGTTGTAAATAAAATTTCTTCTTAATTCAATTGTAATATTTTATATGAATCAAGAAAATAAAGAAGCAATGAAAGTGATCTTGATATAACTGGTTATTTAATTGTACATGGCGTTGATATGCAACTTGTTCGAGATGAAAATTATATATATATATATGTATATGATAAGATTTGTTCAATTGAAGTGCGTACTATTGAATTGATCAACGAAGCAAACAACTCAAATGTTCTGCACGACAATACATTGATTCTTCGATAATGTTTATTCGGAGAAATTTTTCTAATGAAATAATATTTCCAACATGACTTGATAATTAGAAATTTAAAATAAAGTAGTATTCTCACAATAATAAATCAACTTTGTGACATCTCACAGTTTAATTGTTTATTAGTACCAAATCAAAGAACGAATGACTAGTTTCTTTTATATAAACTGAAACTTATGAACGAGTTCATCTTATCTAGCTAGACTCAAAATAGATGTTCAGTAATCTTTGCTCATTTAAAAACAGTTAATAGACAGTAGAGGTAAGCACATAACTGGTTCTGTAATCTCGTTTGCTTTATATGGAGTTAGATGAATGAACTTTATAGCAAATAATTAAATCGTTAATCAAAAGTTTGAAGTCGATTTATTCAGTTGAATTTAATAAGATATCTTAAAGTAGAGGAGAGTCAGAAATCAATTCTACGCAGGGTTAATTATTTCATCATCTTTATCAACTTCTGTTCTTGACATTGTTTACATTTCGTTAAGTCTTTATTCATCAATTCATAATCAATCTGTCAAGCATGTCAACAAAATCGATATGCAGTTTGTTTGACAAATATAAATATACATGTCAATATTCAATACATACTGGAATGGATTAGCTGGTGCATTAGAATTATTTGAAAATGATACATTTGAGTAATCAATTACATGCTGATCAGATTTAAATCTCACTTGTAGAAGTGCATATTGTAATGTAGAGTTTCAAAACTATTTACTATCAGTTTTCTACAGTAAACTAGAGTTCTGCGGGGGTTCAACTTTTGGAACCCATACCCGTTCCAACATTTTGAACTGTACCAGAGCCCGAATCGATCCAATATAGTTGAACCTGAGCTTCACCCGACCCGAACGTAAAATCCTATTGGCCATTTATGCTATATTAATTATTTTCTTCTACTATGGTCGTTCGATAGAAACTGAAAGTCTTTTATAAAGATACAGAATATACATATAATTGGCACCAAGAAGATCTCATTAATTCTAAAACGATTTCAGAATATAGAGATTACCGTGTCGATTGAATGACAAATCATTCTGAGTAATAGATTTAAATAATTTCTCTAATTTATTTTTTCTATTCAGTAATAAATATGTATCTTATTCATCTTTTCCTTCAATTAATTTATCGTTTTGGAAAGAATAACAAAAATCCTTACTCTTGATTGATTTTGTTTTTATATAAATAAAAGTGATGAAATAAACGACTTTTAAAAATCTTTATTATAGAAGAACTGATCTTTACTTTCTCACATGAAGTTCATATCTAAAATGCATGGCAATATGTGCACTTTTCTAATACTAATAAAGAAAAAAAACGTTTTTAAAATTTGATGTAAAAGTTAAATAATAATGGATCAGTTGTTATCTTGATAATGTGAAATTTAATAACATTAATGATCACCTTGTGGATTATTCATTGTAGTTGTTGGACAGTATTGATCATGATTTGGTTTGTCCAAACAGTACTTTCGACAATATGCATTTACTACAGAAAAAACAAATTTTTAGTGCAATACGACTTTTAACGTATAATTACCATAATAAAGCCATATTTTTAATAAAATATCCTGACAAAATTCAATACGACCTTCTTCATAATCTTTATTTTGCTCATTTTGTTGTGCATCACTTGCTGCTCCATTATTATTTCGTTCTTGAGTATCTGCAATTAAACCATCACGACGTTGATTACGTGCCATTAATTCATCATTTCTTAAATACCTTGCTACTGGACGACTATATTGTTGTTCTTGATCAGTTGGTACTAATCCATTTCCTTCATCACGTGGCATTGGACGACCAAATCCTTCTTCTTCATTACTTGCTGTTAATTCATCATTATGTACTGCAATAAACATTGGTTTATTAGTTTATTGTAGTAAAACTCTTCCTTGTATATGATTTATATATTGTTGTCTTAAAATATTCTCTGATTGATGATTAATCGTAATATTTTGTTGAAAAATTAATTAACCATTATTTGGATCAAATAAAAGTAAATGACAATTTTCAGTTTGATTGATTATCTATTGCTTTTCAATCAATAGTTATTATATACCGATCACGAAATGAAGCAATACCTATGAAAAGAAATTTTTATAAAGAATAAAACAAAAATGTTTTGTTTTTTTGTTCAAAAAACCAAATCATATAATTGTTTAATAGATCGATGGCTAATTGTTTGCATATAACGATCATCTGCTTCAGTTATATAAATAGCATCTCTTTCAACAACTAAGATATTATTACGTGCATTAGTCATAACAACACCTGAATGATGAAATTTCATTTGGCAAAAAAAAATCAAAATTGAAATAGAAGTTTATTAATTAAAAATTCGGTTCTTTTTAATACCTGATTATTTGAAATTGTATGTTTAATTGTTTTGTTTGAATATCAAATAATCAAACATGTTGAACAATTCGATGTACATCGCATGAAAAATCAACACCAATTGATAAACAACTTGCTTGTGAACCATTTTATGGTGTACCATATGTTACACAAAGTTCAACACCTAAAATAGGTCGATCTAGAATGAAGAATCTTTATTTATTTCTAGTGAAAAAAATACATTAAGAATATACTTCGATGGAAGAAAAACTGTTGAAGGTTTATCATTTTGAATTGGTAGAATACCAGGTGATAGTGTAATTTTTATTGTTTGAATCGATGCAGTAGGAATATTTCTATTTGTAAGGTGCCCGCAACGCGAAATTCAAGTAAAATTTTGTTTTTGGCTTTTTTCACATCATCTGATAGAGCTTGAGCTGCTGATCACGAATATCTACTTTCTAGCCCTGGTGAATGCTTCCTTCCGGTCGAAAAATACGAAATACTCAAAGGATTTTTTTTCCTTAAAAAAATCACATCTTTTTTGAAAATCAACAAAATGTTCTACTTTACTCTTTTTTTCAGCTTTTGAAAATAATTTTTTCAGATTGAGCATGAAAAACTGATTACAGACAAGTCGTTAAATCGACTCTAGACACAAAATTCTATTGGTGGTGGCGCTTCGAATCAGGTCGGGTAAGCTGCATATAGGTCGATTTTGTAATCCTATCTAGTTTTTCTGTGTAAACGATGGAAGCAAATATTTTATCTCATTCGGCACATCATACCATGTATTACAAAGTTACGCATCGTTTTTTTCTCTTTCCTTTCTTGTGTCGAGAAAAATTGTTTTTCCTGTATGATACAAAAAAGGGGGAGGTCGTTTTCGCATAAAACATTTATTTTTTATTTAAATCAGATGAAAATTTGTTGACATAGGTAAAAACTGATGAGGAATCTAATGGGAATACTTTGAAGATCTTTCGAGGATCTTCAAAGGATCTCTAGAAAACTTTTTCTGGAAAAAGCATATTATAGGTGAAAATGTTTATAACGTATGCGTTTCTTTAAGATAGTTTCATTTGCAGTTGACCTTAGTTATTCTGGTATGCCTAAACCAAGTAAAAGGAAAAGTCAATCAAATGCGGCATCAGCTGGCCTCTGGTCAAAGACAAAGATCCCGGATGTAAGCAGTCCATAAAATGTAAACATTTTGGATGCAAACGACCAATTCAACGCAAATACTTCGGATTCAAGGGACTCTTCAGATTCCGAATATCGGATGGATACTGATGACATAGAATTAGATTTTAGCGAAGAACAATTGTTAACCGACATTGGCGATCTTGCTGAAATGTGTAAGTCGAAATGTGGAACGAAATATCTAAGTACTTTAATTTATATGTCATTACGTTCCTTCAACATTAAATGGGAAGCTGTCGATGCATTTTTCAAAGATACTGGTTTGATGACAGCCCAAACTTCTCATCAATGGGCAACAATATTTATTACAGGAGATTACGAAGAGTTTTTGAAATGATCTACGTGGTGATAAACAAACTGATTCATTTTATGATACGTTTCCTGATATTGAAGGGCATGCGAAGCATTCGTTGTCCACGCATGCTCACAAAAATCAGCAGATTTCAAAGCGATGGATCTGGCTCAGTTTATTGATGAAAAATATTATGAGGTAACGGGAATTATAAAACAAAGTGGCGATGATTTGATAAGATCGGAAAGCAGTTGTCGTTTGGATCTTCGTAGATGGGGAGCAAAATTCGAAGCAAATTCACAACGTCCATATTTTGAAGGACACGAACGAGACGATGTAGTAAAACATCGTACTGAATTTATTAATTACTTTCTAGCACATAAAGATTCTTATTACACAATTACTGATGGTGAAACACCTATGTGGAAGATTCCAACTCAAATTCCACATCGAATACTTATATGTAAGCACAGCAATCAAAACTTGTTGAGTATAATTTTTATTATATTCTTTTTCGTGTTTATCTTTGCTAGTTCATGATGAATCAACCTTTCGGAGTGGTGAAGTTAGCCCTAAACGCTGGCTTTTCAAAGAAAATATACCGTTTTTTTCAAAAGGTCGTGGTCGCAGTCATATGGTTTCAGATTTTCTCGTCCAACATCCTAGTGGACTATTTTTTCAGCTTCCTGAGAATGAATGTAAACAAGCTGTTATGAAATATAAATCATTGAACGTCAATAGTGATGTTAATTATCTTGATCGCACAGCAACAGCTAGTATTAATATTGGAACAGACGCGTATTTCGATAATGATACGATTCTGGGACAGTTTGAGAGACTATTTCAAATGCTAGAATTCAAACAAGAATACAAGGACAATCAGATAGAAATTATCGCGGACAACGCAAGAACTCATACTACTAAATCGTATTCATTGCAAGACTTTGGTAAAACCATTGGCACTCGTTGTCCGGTTGAACAGATTGAATATGTTGATGAAAATAACAGAAAAAAAGTTATTGATTGTTATTTTAAAGAGGGAGAATACAAAGGTAAATCAAAAGGTTTAGTTCAACTATGTAAAG